>JAPYZA010000355.1:0-30664 GCA_030522685.1 Eupelmus azureus
GGGGGGGGCGCGCGGGTGTGGGGGGGGGGGGGGGGGGGGGGGGGGCGTAACATAACACAAGCCGCCGCCGCCGCCGGAAGTGCGAAATGAAAAGCAAGCTTTATAGCGCCGGAAGTTTACTTTATGCTCGGCGCAGCGCGGGGATTATGCGAGTCCTTTGAGTCGAAAAATTGGCTGAGAAAGGGGGGGAGGAGTTGCGTTTTGCGGCAGATGAATGAGGGGGGTGGGCAGGCCTGGAGGCAAGCTCGGTTTTATCATGGCGAAGTGGCTTGTTGGCGGTTTGTCGTTGCTGCGATGGTTTTTTTTCTGAGAGGGGGAGGAAAAAGCGGGATGGTTTTGTCCTGGCTTTGCTTTACATGATTCTTTGGGTTGTTTAATTATGTTGACTGTGAGAATGCGTGGGTGGATGGTAATGCTTGTACGGCGGGATGCTTCAGTGGACGCTGTTAGAGTTCATTAGACTAATAGAATGTGGGAGCAGGGAGAGTGGAGGAAGTAATGTTTGTAATTTCTAATCACGTTAATATTAACTAAATTAAAATGTATGCATGAAATTTTTGATAGTCCTGTAAATGTACTCTCGGCGTTATAGAAGCTCTAAAAAGGAAAATATTAAAATTATTATCATTATTATTATTATCTATTCAAGTAAGAGATAAGAAGAAAATTAAGCCTATTTGGACTGTAAAGTTTCATTAAAAATATATAAAAAGAAAAAGTTACCTCTTTGTCCTGTATTGTTACAATACTACGAAAATGTACCAATTAATCTATTTGAAGATAAGCGTTAGAAAATCTAGTTAGGGCTCATGAAATGCTAATAGAAACATTAAATAATGCAGACCGTTTTACTACCGAATAGTAATGGCATTGCTGGAAATTGAATCTGCTCTTTCTTCGCCTTTAGATTAGACATTAACATATACGTGTACGCGAGGAAACGAGCAGACCGCACTCTTCACAATGGAAAGCAGTAAAATAAGTTGTTAACTTCGTTAAAATGTCGTGAAGCAAAGGAATTCCGAGCTACATACAATTTCATTCAAGCTTTACAATTAGCAGGTTATAAATGTCAATACCCACCCTGTATTTATTAATTGGCCGTCGGTATTCAATTATTCCTCTTTAAATCTCTGTCTCTGTCATTTTTCACTCTACTCTCTCATGAACCATACACTTACAACCAAAATAATCCGTAAAACTCTCAAAAAAACCCATGAACCTTTCTACCTTCCTCTCCACAAACACAGCTCCGAAACCATCCATCACTGGAGCACCGGCTCTCCCCAAGCCAATTTCTCAGACCCAAAAATCCTTGCCCTCCTCACGACAAACCCTAATCATCCTCCTTTGTACCTCATTCATCGGCTCGGCAGTCTATATCAATTACCGAAGGCCCGCAGCTTGGTCACGCGCCGGTCTAAATCAGGCAAACTCGCGGTCCGCCCCGCGTAATCTAATAATCTAGCGCGCCCGGGGCGACGCTGTTTACGCATCCGCTCAGCGAATTACGCGCTACGGAGCTAGCCCTGTGGGCTGGACCGAGCGCTGGGCTATTATATGCGGCCTGGTCGAGGAGCCGAGCGTGCTGGAGTTGAGCTGATGATGTTTTTTTTGGAGTGTTTTGAGATGCGGTGGTTTAGGGGTTTTATGAATGTGATTGTGTGTGCGTTTTTGTAGATGGTGTTGTTGGTTTTGTTTAGTAGTTTGATTGGAAGAAATATCTGATGAAAATAATGAAAAGTGTTTGTTTATTTGCTTTTAAGTGTTCATTGAAATAAATAAAAAGGCAGTTTTTGCAAAAAATTGTAATAACAATTATAATTAATTTGAGAAATAAAATATTAAAACATTTTACACAGCATAAGATATTCAATCGCCCAGAATGAATGTACAACGTTTCCAAGCTACCCAGTAAGTCGTCTTTAAATTCGTCATAAAAAATTCATTAGACACCGTACAGCATATCCAATTCACCTGAAGCTAAAGTAAAAGTTTCTGGAGCAGCTAAAAGTATCGGCGCTCGGTGATTTTTTAATATTTATCTTTAAACGGATTGAAACTCAGGCGCTCCTAGAATTTTGATAACAGATAATACGTGAATGGAAAAGCGAGCGGCACGTCGCTACTTTAAATATTTCAATGTACTATTAATAATTGAGTATCCGTATAATTTTACGAGCTGCAACATTGGCCATTACGCTTTTAGAATCCGTTACTTCTTCAAGATTTCATTCAGAGTTCACGGGGTTTAAAATTATTATTTAAATTAAAGTTTTATGATTGAGAGTCCACGTGCTTGGTTGCTTTATTGTTATCATAGCAATTTATTTTTACGAAAGATTTGTACGTGAATGTGTTTAGTGTAGTTACCGAACTATATGGTCAGTCTGTCTGTCACATTCACACGTTTAATAATAATTACGATACTAAATAATCAGTGCGTTTACTGTGAGCTGGGAAAAACGAATTTAAAATTCAATTTCTTCAGTTATTTGTACTTAATTAAACTTCTAATTAAATTTATAGTTTCAGCAATTGCACAACTAATTATATAATGTTTAATTTTTCAAATTTTAAGGATGAAATAATAGTTCTTATCATTAGTTTAGAAAAAAATATTTTATTTCATTGATGACTACTTTGACGCAACAAGAAAAAACTCGTCATGCACATGTGCAACATCTAAATCGCCCTCTGAGTACATTATCGCCATTTCCATCAGTACATATTCAACGACTGTCACTCGCGACAATTTGGATGCACTCATTTCTAATAACTCGCCCTATAAAAACGCTCTTAAGTCCAAACAACGCGCCTTAAAACATTCCTCAAAGAGACTACTCAAAACGTCTCGTCAAACGAAGCGTCGCGCTTTCGCAGCCATTTGGCAAAAAAAATCTTTTTTCCCGAGAAAGCAACGAACAAAAGACAAGTCGTCGCGCTGAAAAAAAAAACGGTGCGAGTGCGCCTTTCACTCGGCCGACGACGGAGATTGAATGTGCGAGCGCACGTGTGGGTGTCGCGTGTAATTAGGTCTGTTACTTGTTGAATGTAATTTATGACTGGAGAAGGTAATTGTTCAATTTGTAGCGAGGGGTCTGATGTTTTGCGGCAGATGTCGCGAGATGGGAGTTTTTTTAATGTTGAATGGTTAGCTGAGTGTGAAGGTAGTCGGGTTTCTGAAGTCTTGAAAGCATCAAAAAGATTAAATTTGAAAGGACTTTCATAAATTAATTATATGAGCTGTGTTCATTGCAGTACAAAGAACGTTGAACTTAAAACAGATTGATGTACGTTCTAAGTGTAGGTTTTTTCGAATACTTTCTCTTGATATAGTTAACGTATTGGAAAGCGATTTCTTTCTACAAAGAATAAAGGTGGAATAAATTAGTTTCTCATCGAAAACCGTTGAAACAGAGCTTGGCTGACAAAGAGAGCTCTACAAAATTCTCACGACATTTTTGTATCGTGATTAAAACGTTCTTCGCAGCAACTAAAAGCAATGCACTTATGAAATAATAATTAATCTCTTTGATCCTGAAACGTCGTAAAAATCAATAAAATTTACCATTAAATATGATCACATCATCAAAATGTCTATTCACAATAATTTTTGTCATATTATTCACTGAATCCAAAATCCTACTACCATCTGTAGTTTTATATCTTTTATGATAACATCAACTTCCTTTCGTTTTCGACCACTTCTCAAAACGTATTTGCGGCACAAAAAAAAGAAGAAAAGAATGACCTACAGCCACACTTGTTCGACCATCAAAAACAAACCACCGTCTTGACCAGGCGCACTCCAGCCCCTCAATTCATACACACACGCTTTTCCAGCTTACGCGACAGACGGAAAGAATGGCAAGCGTGCGCTCCGAGCGGCACTTCTTCACCTGCTTCGCAAATATTTCCCATTGTGTCAGCGAAAGAGTGAGAGTGAGAGAGAGAGAGAGAACCACAGCTCGGGAACAATACAAAAAGAGCACTTTATGATGCCACTGCGCTTTTGTTACCCGAGCCTGCTGTCGTATTGGTATGGCGCCAATCGTACGATGATTGCTTGACGGATCTTTTGAGAGGCTCGCAGCTGTATGCCGCAAAGTTTTCGCTCTACGGTTCGGAATAAAATGCGGTGACTCTTACGTTGTTTACTTTCAATCTTTTGATTTGATTTTTTTTAATAAGCTTGCCCTTTGCTGAAACTTTTGCGACGTAACGAAAAATCCTATTTAGCTCGGCATTTCCTGGCCATTCGATTGGCTCGCGTAACACCTGGCCCCTGCAATCAAGAAACCGTAGCCGCTCCCCTGCGCGTAATTATCCGCAGGCCAGGCGACTCCTCCTCTCCTCTGTCTCCTCTCAAAGGGGTTCGAGAAAAATCAAAAGCCCGAACGAACTAGAGAGGATCCCATCGGTCCTTTCATCTCTCTCCCGCACATATACGTCTGCTCGCCTCTTCTTCTTTTTCGCGCAGCGAACGAGCCTCTTTACTTCGTCGCCAAGTAGTCGCTCCGGCTCGATTCCTTGAGTGCGGGACCCTGTGTGTATGCATTATTGAGCGGGGCAACGCTCCTTTTTTGCACCGCCGCGTCTGCTTTAAGCAGAGAAGAGGGAAAAAGTCTTTCTAGTGCCGGGGGGCTTTTTGCGAGGAGCGATGTCTTTTAGCGAGAAATAATCACCGGCGTAATGCCTTGAATGGAGCTGGCTGGGAGAGAGGTCGGCCTGCTGATGTCGTCGTTTTTAAAATTTGTCGAGAGATGCCCGGCTGTTTTAGTTGTTCGGCCTTTGTTGCTAGACCGCATTGCGGTAGTATGGTATTTAGTTTGCTGGATTTTGGAAATTTGCTTTTTATTTTTGTTCGTTGGGACTTTGTGAATTAATGAGATGTTTCGAAAACAATTTTTTTACTTTTTCGACTGGAAAATAAAAAAATTAAGGCGGTAGTTTTGAAATAATTGATAAGATAAGCGTTTCGCTGTGTTAAGGCAGAAAAGAGAAAATTTAAAACGACCGCTCATTAAGTTGAAATTTTTACGAAACGAGACAAACATTAACCGCTCTGGTAAATGTTTTAATTTGTTAAAAAAGTAGCATTGTTTCCATTTAAAAGCGTGTAGCTGCTTGAACAAGCAAGTTGTCCGCAACTTAAATTTAATTTACTGCAATTCCGCTTTAACGAAATAAAATTCTATTTCAAACAGTAAAAAGAGAACACAAAAAAGTTACGTTACCAGATTATATTGTTACTTCAACGACACATTTTCATTTTCCATTCGCGACCCAAGCGCTTGTAAAAAAGTACTTCATTACTCTTAAAAAAAAAAAAATCAACAAAAAGCAAAAGTTTTCGTAAAATAATTAAAAACTCACACGTGTCTTCCAAGTAGCCCCAACAATTACTCGACAACAATTGAACAAAATAACCCACAGAGCGCGCAGCATCCGCACGTGGAATCCGCAGAGAAAAAGGGAGGCCAGGGGTGGGAGCGACTATAAAAGCCAGCCGAGTATCATAATCAAAAGTGACTTTACGATAATTACTCATCTTGATTGAAACTAAGCTCTCGGTCTCTCGCTCACGGTGGCGAGCTAAAATTAAATACCAAGTATATATACCCCTTGTGCGCGGATAAATTGCGCAAACTCGAGCGAAGAGGAGAGCGGCAGAAGAACGAGGAGAAAAAGCAGCGGAGGAGGAAAAGAAGAGGGAGGAAGATAGAGAGAGAGGAGCGCGAGAGATGAGTTTTCGAGGCGCGCGCGCTCGCGCTGCGACGAAGATAAATGGTCGTCGTCGGGGGTTACACAACGCTGCGGGGCCAACGACCCGGATGTAAAAGGAATTAGTTTTTTCGCCGAGGAAACGGCTTCACATACACCTCCCGCTGCTGCTGCGGCGCTTCTTTTGTTTTCGGCACGAAGGACGCTACGTGTGATTGGGTTACAAGGGAGAGGACGCGCGAACTTTCGCCGAGGCTGTGGTTTTTGCTTGCCGCTTCGGTTAATGGGAGAAGTTGCGCTGGAGGTAGTGTGGGTGCTTTTTTTTTTAGAGGAATGCTGACGCGCTGCTGGACGCTGGGTAATAGGGTGCGCAGTGTTTAAAGAATTGAGGTTGAGGAGTGGGTTTTTTGGGGAATTTGTTTGGGGGAAGGGGTGGTGATCTTGCGTTGGTATTTTGTGATGAATAAGGAGAATGCCAGTTTTTGCGGTGTTGGAAAATATTATTTATATATAGTAAAAATAATAGTTGAATAGTAAAAAATACTATCTCATGAAGATGAATAGTATAGAAATCATCTGTTATCCTTAGTAATACTTTTCAAATATTATTATTTTCTTGTAGAAAACAAAAACATTTGCAGAATTTATAAAACTCCAAATCGTACTCAAATCCAAAAATCCACCGATCGAAAATTTGCTTCACGACAGAAAAGTCAATTTTCCCCCAAAATCACAAAAAATTCTCATTCAGTATTTCTTACCGAACCTCAACCCTGACCTACAAACAACATCCACTCCGGCTCCGACTCCCCCTCGAAAAGTCACCCCTGTCTAAATTTCAATAAACCCTTCTACTCAATTTCACACCCTCCCTCAGCTTCCCTCTTCCCCCCTCTACTTAATCGACGCATGAAACGTGAAAAAAGTGACCGGCCCGGCACTGTGTCCCCCTCGCAAAAACGAGAGGAAGCCCATTCGAGGGAGTAAACAGTTGCCGACGGTATATTTACGGGGTCGAGGAGCGCGTGCGCACACACCTTAATTCAATCAATCACCGTCCGAGTAGCGCCGCCGAGGAACAATTCAATTTTCCGATCCGGTGAGCGCGCGCAAGAAAAAGTCGAAGAAACGAGAGCCAAGAGAGCGGCTAACTAATCGGCCTGCGCGTCTGAGAAAAAGGAGCTGGCTGCCAGAGAGCGAGCTGGAAATTTTAGAGGTGTGTGATTGAACGAGCTGCGAGGAGGCATTTAACGGAGTTGTTGGATTTGAAATAATTTCTGCGTCTTGATCGTAATGAAAGATTTCATTAATCTACAATGTAATGTTCGTATTCATTTGATTAAGCCAATAGTCCACTGCGAGCGATTTTAAATCGCCGAAGAAATAACAGCAGGCAATCAGACTTAACGCGACAGATCTGAATCTCAGCTGGCCGTATCAGGCTGAACGCAGAAGTCGCACTCGAGCTGCGGGCTCAGCTTCAAAGAGCCGGCAAAAGCAAACGCGAAAGAAAGACGAAACAAAGCCGAGAGAGCCGACTATCGAATGCAATCGACCTCGCGCCAGAGAGCTACGAGCTCTAGTGGCGGCGGTGCACGCAAACAACAGCGCCAGCCGGCTCAATGAAACTCGCCTTGAGAGTGACTCGCGGGCGACGTTTTGCCCCTCGCTGCGCGCGCGCGCTCTAAAATTAGCCAAACATTTCCCCCGCGGCGCGGGCGCGAAGCCTTAGGTGCACGTGCACGGACGCTCGCCGGTACAGGTATTTTGAGGATTGCTGATTTGATTTGGGGTCTGTGGGGGCGAGATTAAAGTAGGACATTGCTTTGGAAATTGTCTTACAAGGAAACTATTTCGAAATAATTTTTTTTAAGATTCTTTTATCGAAGAGGTACTTGAGATCATAAGTGGATAATGTCCGGGTTGCGTCAGACAAGGTGTCATACAAATTCGTTTTTCTATTACATAATTAATGCACTTTATTGCGCAATTGTTTACACAGAGAGACATTATTCTTTAGTACAATAACACCAAAAAATCAAGACCCACTAAATCCCCGATAAAAAAAATCCAAAATATAAATCTCAAAATCCAATTAAAAAGCCCCTGCACCATAAAAATCTCCCCCCGGCTGCTAGAAACAAGCAAAAAACTACCCTTGAAAAAGAGTTATTCTTTTAATGAGCGCCATCGGAGAGCCAGCAGTGCTCAACTCTCCCTCGAGTTACGCGCGCAGCCTCGTACAGCAGCTCCTTCGACGACGCTCGTCGGTATCTTTAAGATAACGAGATATAGAGCTCCTTTCTCCTCCCCAAGCGCATACGCGGTCGCAGCGCGGGGGGTAGGCGTTACAAAGTCGACAGCCGGTGGGGGGACAGGGGGGGAGAACAATCGATAACTGACCCATATTGCCGCTTGCTCTTGCTCACTCTCTCGCTCTCTCTTTCTCTCTCGCTTGGGTTTATCTGTGCCCGCCTGATACCTCGTCGATTCTCGCTCTATCTTTTTCTTTACCTCGCGGATGCTTCGCGTTTTTATTGTTCCTTTCTCGCAGTATTCCTTTCAGAGAGAGAGAAAGAGAGAGAGACTCCGCGTCAACTGGCTGGGGGGGTATCCTCCGGGTGGGGACTTCTTTTTTTCTCTCTTTATAGTGCTCCCGGTGAGGACGAATGTTTTCCGAGCGTGATTCACCTTGTCTCGATGCTCCGCATTCTGTCGCTTCGATGGTTCTTCGAAATGTTTACTCGGCACTTGGGGCTCTTTATTGGGAATGCAAATATTTTAAGGCTCTTCGGAGTCTTCGAGACGTCCGTGACGAGGCTCAACTGCAGTGGTGCGCGAGCTTTTAGTTGTGTGAATATTGTGCTCTTTTTCTTCTGTGCTCTCTTTCTTCTGTAAATTTTTGTTAAGCCTATTATTGTTTCTTATCTAATCGAAGGATGTACAACCTTAATCTAATCACGAAACAGTATTGAAGGTTGAACATTTTAAAATATACTGTTTGTAATATTAAACAGTTTACTGTGCACAACGATCCAATAACATTCATCCTTATAAAAACTTAGCGACTTCCAAACACATATATTGCGCTTGAACGTCCATCCATCCATACAATTCCCTACCTAGCGTCGTCGCGCCGATTCTAGAACGGCCTCCCCCATCTTTCGCGGCGCTATCGATGAGCCTATTAAGGGCGTCGCAGTAAAGTTTCACCTGCGCTGCTGCGGAATCATAAATTTTTGTGCACGCTCGCCTAAAATGACTCTTGAAATTTTCATTTTGAGCCCCCCTTACTCTTGCACAGTAACCAAAGCTATTTGTTAAAGTCGAGTAGCAGAGCCCAATCGACTAATGGAAAACAGTTGAAGCTGCTTGTAAGAGAGCGTGTGAAATCCGACAAGAGATGTCCTAATAATGAGGCTATTTTCAGGGGAGTAAAGATACGAGAGCAATGACGATGTAGGAGATCGTAATTGATTAACTCGTATTTGTTTGACGGTTCCGTTTTAGTTGGTCAATGTTCTTAAGTAAACTTTCGACAATCAAACGTTGCGAGATTTCATTTGAGATTTCAATCAAAATTTCGATCAGGTAAAATAAATTGTATGATTTCTTTATTTTGAATAGATAATCTTGGTTTGCTAATTGTTATTTCTATAAGATTGTACATAAAAATTAAATATTTTAAGATCATAAAAGAAATAAAATCTTAGTTGAAATCTCAGCAGAAATCTTTCTTAAAATCCCATGAATCGTTTAATATTTCAATACCAGCTACACACATAAATGCTACAAAGCATTTCACAATATCATCCTTTATTTCTCCGGTCTATTCACTTCTGCACGACCTTCCCTTTTAGCGACTCGCCGTCTTTCCAAACGAAAATCCAATGTATTGATACGCCGCATCGATCGCGTCGCAATTCTGCGCCGAACTTCCGCGCACACGGTTTAATGGGCAGCAGTAAAAAAAACTTTCTCTGCTCTTTGATATATCCGTCGACGATTGCCTTCGTTCTGTCTCCGTCTCTCGGCCCGCTGTGAGCTAGCGATATCCCGAGGCGCGCTCTCGCGAGCACCGTTTATTGCCAGGCGATAAGGAAGTAGCGCCGTTCGTTGCCGATGACAGGCTTAGACAACGACTTCTGCACTTATGCCATGGGGCTCATGAAAAATATTGAATCCGGCGGAGACTATGTGATCTGGCTTCTTGCATACAGCTTTCTGAGGAGTGATGTTTATTTCTTTTGTGTTATGTTTTATAGTGGCAGATGAAGTTCAATTTTCGTTGGTCATTTGAAGTTTTAATGTGGATGCCTTTTATTAAGTTTTTGAAAGGATTACCAGTTAATAGAGTTTTATTTGCTCAAGAGCACTTTAAAAAATGATTTATTAAAATTTATTCGAGATAATCGCTTATTGTGTGTGAAAGCGTTTAAATGATTCAATCTGATAGAGACTAAATTTATCTGCCGTGACATTGTGTACATATTCAAAGTAATTTACATAACTTCATAAATATATCAAATGATAATCCGATTAAATTCTCTTCTGTTAAATATTCATTTTCATTCCGTAAAACATTGATTTTTGAAAATTTATACATCGATGCATAAACCAAACAAGATGTTTTAAATGAACTAAAAATTCATTCATTTGTTTTTATTGAATCTTACAAATTAACTATTGATTTAATCTTTTTAAATATTTTATCTCATTTAAAATGTTCATATCTTATTAAAAAATTTACGCTATAAAACGTATTTTTTATAATTCTTTAAGTAATTAAGTAACGTTGATAAAATATGGCTAAACCAAGCAGTAACTTTTGACTTTTTAATTGTTTATTGTTCTGCTTGTTCTAGCTCAATAATTATAAAATAACATTTCCCACCAACCATATACCCGATTATTGAAGTGAATTGAAATATGGATAAGGGTGGATTTCATTAAAATTCAACAAAAAGTTCGCGCAGCTTCCAACCGTTGTATTATTACTACTCCGTATAATATCTCGACGAGCAAGCGCGCTGATTTCCATTTATATCCCGCACGCCACGCTTTTTATGTAAAATCCTAAGGATTCACTTTGCAGGTTCACACACTTTTTCATTCGAATTTTTGTAACATGAAATTTGTCACTTTAAATTTTTTTTTAATATAGTGAGAGACAATGGACCAATTTAATGTAGTTCACGCGAGTATATTTTATTTCAAATTTTGTACCTTTTAATTTTTTGTAAACAGCGATATACTAGGTTAAACGTAATATACCTCAGTGAAAAAGTATTTTCAAAGACGAAAAATTTTCAAGAAAAAAACATTTGTACGATTTAAGTAAATCTTTTCAAATGTTTTCAAGTGCGAATACATCAAATTCCACATATTTTAAGCTGTGCTTTTTGAATGTTTTTCGTTAAATATTAAAAAAGTTACTAAACAAAATTTGCGATTCTTTGAAGTACGCTCAACATTTATTCCAGAAAAATAAAGTTTCTTTGCTCCGATCTCATCCAAACTACAAAGAATAACACAAAACAAACTTTCAATTATCCTCCTAACTTTGCTTAAGAATAAATCATTTGCATCTATTCTCACCACCGAACAAAAAATCCCCCTTATTTTCCTCATCCACCGAAACCTCCGCAATGTACTATTCAGCATTAAATCAATTACAATACACCTCGACATCATTGAGCCCTCGGCGCGATGGAGCGATCCTCATTAGCCCCTACTCCCTTTCGGAATTCCCAACCAACGAGCGGAGCGCGCTTCATTTGCGGCTCCTCCATAGCTCGACTGATAAAGCGTTTCGTGTTCCGTCGCAATGATTCCCCGCACAGTCGCGAGAAACGCGCCGCGTAATGTACGTTACATAATAGAGGGGGAAAGTGGCTCGGAGAGTAGGTGAGAGTTTTATGTGGCGGGCGGAGTTGCTGGGTATCGCTTCTATCTCTCTCTCTCCCTTTTTCTTCTTCTCTATCGAGGAGAGGATATAACGTTATGAATGATGTACTGGAATTTCTTTGAGGGATGGAGATGAGTCTTGGGAAGAGGAGGGAATCGATCGATGCCGCAGGCAATCTTTGTAATTGAATTGTGGATCGGCGGTAAGGTGTTTCTTTATCGCGGTGATTCTTCTGACAAGAAGTTGGGTTTTATTAAATATAAATTATTGTTATGAGGAGTCGTAGAAGTTGACATACAGTTTGTGTAACGTACTTCTTAGATAAATTTCGAATTTTTTTCAGCTTGCTTGAATCATTTAATCGTTTTGTGAATAGATTAAAAATAAATAGAGAATGATATTTCAATTACATTTTTTATACGCAACTTGATAATAAGCGACTAAAACCGGTAATGCACATAATTAGACAAAGAATTATGAATGCATTCAATGTAAATTAAAATATTTTGGTTAAAATTAAACAGTTTGGCTATATGAGTCGCTTAGACTAAAAATATACAATAAATTTTAAAACAACAAAACTTTTTCTTGTGAAATGAAAGCGTAAAAATAAATTTAGCAAGAAAATAAAGTAACAATTAAATAAAAGACTAAATAAATGTATAAATAGAATACCAAAGTAACAAAAGATTTCAAGAACAATCTTAGTAATGTCGCAAAGGTAAACGGCAATTTACACAAAAGAAAAAGATCAAAAGAGCTGGAATTTCTTTCTAAGGTAACTGACAAAAGGGAAGGTCAAAATATTCATGCGTACACACAGCTAAAAAGCACATTAAAATAAACAAAAGTAAAAATAATCAAGTGTAAAGTTCAACATAAAGCGCCTTAAAAACAGAGACGCAACGTCGAGAGAAATTTTCTAGTTTGAATTGCAATATGCACTTAAATTATACATCCGTCAGTTATTCTCTCTAAATCGATATTCAAAAAAAGTTCCAAACTTACGGTAAACAAGTCCGGTGCGTTCTCAAGTTTTTAGTTTCACTTTTTGTTTCGAATATTTTGAGTCTTGTATCGAGAAGTTTCGTATAAGGAGAATGGCAGAACGAAATAATTTTTCAAAGTTTTGAAAAAAAAGTCTTGCGCTCTCTCTTTGCAATGTATAAAGTCTCTGAACCTCGAGAACTTGTGAGGATAATACTGTCTCAGCCTCTTGGGTTGCAAGTGTTTTGGATGACTTCATACGTCATCCAAATTTGAGTTATATTTTTGAAGCTCGGTCGATAATAGAAAGAGAGTTTTTAAAAATGCTATGAATAATTAGCGATCTAGCAATAAAGTAAGCATCTTTAAAAAGTTAGTCTTATCAAACTCTTGTTATATAATTTTTGATCCTTCACTTTATAAATCGAGATTAATATTTATTTTTTTATGACCTGTTAAATATGATTTTACTTTTTATCTGTTTATAATCTGTTTAATTTTGACTATGTTTGAACGGCAAACATTAGATTCTGCCAACGGGAAGATTCAGTTTCTAACCTCAAAGAAAGTTAATTTGAATACTTCTAAGGATTAATCTAAAAGTTTATTAAAGTATTATATTTACTTTGCACACAAAGTCCATACATTAAACATAAAACACTTTTACTCAACATTCTACAAAAAATCTACTATTTTTCCATCCAACATTCTACCCAATTCTCCAGCCACCCCAAAAACCTAATAAAATCATCACTTCCCCCCCACTCCTTTATCACAAACCCCCGATAAGAGAAAAAGATCGCTCCATCTCCAGCAACAGCCCGGCCCGGAATCGAACTCCCCGCGCACGCGTTCTCACCTACAGCAACGCACTCAGCACCCTCGCACACCTATCCCCAGAAGAAAGAGGAGGAAGGAAGGCAGCCTCTCTCTTCGCCGGGGCACGGATTTGAGAATTCGCTGAATGGCCGCGGCCCTGAAGCCGATTAAAATCGACGACCTAGATCTCTCCGTCTCTGTCTCTCGGCCCCCCCCCTACCCTCCTCCAGCTCGCGCTCCATTGTAAACAGAGGAGCGGGCGTTTTTTAGGAGTCGTCGAGTGGGCTGAAGGGCCTCTGCAGCGGCAAGCGAGAAACGTCGCGCTCATATCTCAACCATCTCTCCCTCCCTGGTCCCTCGCGCGCGCGCGCAGGCTTTGTATATGTAGCCAGCGCGAGTGTATATATGCACGTGTGTATCGAAAGGGGCGGCTGGCAGCTCGCAGCCTTCTGGAGGAGGCCCTCGAGCCTCTGATATATTACGTTTTAACCTACATATTATATGTAGGAGTCGTAGCGCTACCTGGCTCTGATTTGGGGGCTTGGCCCCGCTGAAAATTCGCTGCCAGGTTATCGCGCGCAAAAGAGGGGGGGGGGTGAGTGTGACGCGACACGCGGGGGATGGATCTATCTGGCTCGATTCTTTCTCGAGAGGCGTTGGATGTGTCTGGGCTGATGTTTCGCTGACGTCTTTTTCGCCTGGGTGCGTGCGCGGGGCTTTCGCTGAGTTGGAAACTCGCGAGATATTACTTTCGGATAAGGATGCGGCTAACGTGTTGGGATGAGAGCTGCATCGCGCGGAGGTTTGAGAAATTTTTGATCGGTTGGAGTCGCGGTCTTTGTTGCGAATATCTTTTTTTTCTAGTTTTGAGAGTAAAGTTGGCGGTGACTTGGTAGAATGATAAATTAGATATTATGTGTTTTATTATTGAGAGAATGCAACTATCTTTCCAAGTAATAAATTGTTCGATAACGGCTTTTGGCTTATGCCTTTTAAGATTTTTTACATAAAAATGTCTTCTTTAGAGCCAATAAAATTGAGGTCCTTTTAAAGGAAGTAGAATTTTGCTGAATGTACGCAGCAATTGAATATTCCGAATCAAAAATTCAGAAAGCACTGAATTGTGGAAAATCGTATTTTAAAATTCAATAAATATAACTGTATTCTCAAAAACTGAAATTACTATGATTTTTACGAAAAAGACGTGCATTCTTTGAATATTTAAATTTCATGAATAAGTTATAAAAATTATCTTTGAAAGTAGTTCAAACAAATAAGTTAAAAGCCCTTGAAAATAATAAAATTGTAAACCAATTAGGAAAGAATGACTGTAAATAATATGTGTGTATAATCCCATTTATGTATATTAAAGTAATCTTTATCTCTCTTCAAAAATATTCTTTATTTTTCAGCATTAAAAAATCGAATTGGTAAATGTGCAATGCTTGATAGAGAATACAAAATTAATTTAGAGATTTTTTAATTGAAAAATTGAGAATATTTTGAAATCATAATCCCTTTTATTTATCTATACAATTCGCACAATTATGTAAAAAAAATCATCATCAGTCATTACAGTAACAAGGAATAATGAAGTGATATTCTTTGCTTTAAATTATAAAATTATTAATATTTTAAAGGCTTATAAAAAGATAATTATTACCTTTGCAAAAGCGTTTGTCATATTCAACAGACTGATATTTATTGTTGTTGTGTTGTTGGTAGGGGTTGGACTTATAACGCGGTATCCCGGCCAATCATCATCGCGGACTAGAAGCAGTAGGGTACATTAAAAAAATCTTCTTTTCTTGTTTCGGTATTTTTTCCTTCGTTTTCTCACGTTTATCTTATTTTTTATCTTCTTATTTTTTTCTCAATTATAATTCTTAACATTGCCTGCTTCTCCAATTTTCTTACTTACACTCACAGACATACACGCACATAGGCCAATTTAACTCATTTATTCTCTTCGAACTACTTATTCACTTGACTTCTTATTATTTTCTTGTCTTACATCAATTTTTCACTCTCAACTGAATTTTCAAGCAAGACCATCGTATCTTAAGATTTATGCTTTTTGCGAAAATTATATATAATGTCCTTAAGGTGAGTTGGTCTAGTAGTTTTTGTTATATTTTCGTGGCTTTTTACAATTTATATATATCTTTTTCATATTCTATTTTTCATAATTAATATTTAAAATCAAACATTATTTGATTATATTTTTAATATAATTCTAGCCATTTTTCGCATGATCTATACATATTTATTATTCACATGTTTTTTACTATCTTCACACTTCAAAAATATTTAACTTTCTTTCGTTACAATCGTAGTGACATTTTTCATAATCTCTATTATTATTTGTTATGTCATTTTATAATAATAGCTTTATTTATCTATTGCTGGCAAACTCTAGAAAATTAATCGTATTTAATGTAGCTTTGAAATAAAAAAAATTAATTCAGCGTTCGAAAAACAAATAAAAATTATGAAATTTAATATATTTAATGAAAATTCAGAAATAATCCAGTTTCAGCAGGTCGATGATATACGAGTGTACTTTATTATTCGCGTCCCCATGGAAATCAACAAAGTTTTTTTTCGCCGGCGCGCATGAATACATCCAGCGTGAGCTTCAATCTCGGTATTCCCCGATGAAAAATGGAACTATTGCTCGGCCAACGGTTCATTCATGGTCCGACCGAGTCAGTTGCAGCCTTTTATTTCTTATGCAGCCCTCCGCAACTCCCTAAGCTACCTAAGATAGCCTTAATTAAAATTTTTATCGCGCACTGAGCTGCAAAAAGTGAGATGTAAGTATATCCAATAAAAATAATTTTTTTAGGTGTCGAAATGTAACTGAAGTATCCTAGTTTTGAGTATATTCTAATCTGAAATATTGTTAATTATTGCATTTGCAATAAAATTACGTTAATATAGAGATAGAACGTACCGTCAAGAAATGAATAAACGCCGCAAGCATTTAGTTTCGCCAAGATTACGTAAAGAATAATAGTCTTACCTAAGTAGCCAAACTGACAAAAGAAAAAAAAAACAAGCATAATTTTTCCTTGCGTAAAAAAGCGTCAAAGCAAATTCCCAGCACTTTCCCAGCAGAAAAATGGTCAATTTCCACCCTCACCTCGCGCGTCGCCGCGCCAACTCGAGCGTCAATAAGGTAAACGGCAAAAATTGCCCGGACAAAGTTTCACACTGTACGTAGCTGAAACTCGCTCTTTGACGGGCTCCTTTCAAAAGAGGAAACCAGTCGATCGTTCGCCTTTTATTTCGCCCAAGTACACGACGTTCACGGCCCGGATATGCACTGCTGGACACCTCGACGCCGGTGCTTTATTCTCGTGAGCTCGCGCGACCTCGGGAATTTTCATCGACGGCCCCCTGGGGGAGTCTCGGGGAAAAGACCTGTGCTAAGCGGCCGTCTTTTATACTCGCGTTGCAGAGGCGTTGTCGTATGGGACACGGTTGTTTTTTAGCGGAATTGATGCGGGGGATTTGAGATGAATGGCGGATATTTAATTGTGGTTAAATTGTTGGATATTTGGAAAATTTTTATTTTATTCTTTTATTAGTGGGAATTTAATCTTCTCTTAAAATAGACTGAATCTATTTTTGAAATTAAGAGTTTATATGTTTTTCAATTTGTCGTTTATAGGTTTATTTTTTATTTTATAGGTTTGTATATCGCTATCTTCTTCAACTTCATTGATTAACGTTCTTTTTACAATAGTACTATTTTTTCTTAATTCATTAATATTTTCATTCAACTAGAAAATTCAAAAAATTGAACCGATCAAAAGTCGAAAAATCAAAACTCAATCCGGATAAAAGAAAAAACGCCCTGATTAATTTCATACATCTTACACCTACACTCGATCCATTATACCCCCGAAAAAAAGCCGATAGCCAGTAGTGCTTTAACCGTCGAACGCGAATTGCTATAAACGCTGAATCGAGAAAGAGGAGAATTCGAAATGAAAAAAAAAGGAAAAAAACGAAACGCGTGCGCTCGCGCACGGAAAGCGATTTTCGCGGAGAGGCTCAAACGAAACCCCGGGGTTTTATATAAATCAACTGATTGACGTTCAAAGCCCGTCGAGTTCTCACTATCTTTCTCTCTTCTCTCTTTGCCATTGAGCTCGGCCCGCCGCTCGTAATTACTTTTACGCGAATTTTCCGCTTGTTAAGGCTTTTGTGCGTTAGTACGTGAGCTGCTGGTGCCACGCGAGCGGATCTCGGAAATCCAAAGCCGCGGCCAGCTATCCATTTCTCAAATGTTACATTAGGTATAGTCGAATTCGTCGAGGACTGAATTTTTTCCGTGAGGGTGGATTATGAGAAATTTTAAAGTAGGTCGGTTTAACCGGCTGTGTAATGTTCGTGTCTATCTAGTTAATTAATTTAGTAATCGTCGCGTAATATTTTTAATTTAATGATGAACTTTTTCAAATACACTTTTTCCCGCGGGAAACTGGTAATCCTTTTTCTGAAGCGGACCGTTCGAAATTTGAATTTCAAAAAGAACTTTTTCCTCTTCAAAACCAAAATCTGAATAAAACTTTTTCAACGACGCGTTTTCCGCGACGGCTCCAATTCCGACTCCCTTCCATCAACTTACCTTCCATCAGCATTTCACGGCGCAAATTCAAGCGAAACATCTCGCCACCTAATCTCGTCGAAAACCTTCGCCCCAGCTCTCGCAACTCACCGACCCCCCGTCCAAATCCAACCTTTTCGTCCACCTTGTCCATCAACACCTTCGCATATACTAGAATCAAATCACGTCACCAGCCCTCCAAGAGTACAGATCCATCGCAAAGCCAGCCTTTCAGCCATCGATCCGCGCCTTACAATCTCCCTCCTCGCAGGGCACGCACCAAGTACCTCTCTCTCTCTCTCTCTCTCTCGGCCTCCTAAACTTGCATAAGTGCGCATTTATCGGGCCACGCGGCCATTACCAGGAGTAGTTTCGCTTAGCGGGCGCTGTACCTATCGCCAAGACCTGCAGGCGCATAACGTATACGCCTACCTCAGAGCCAGCGCGCGCGCGAGAGATTTCTATTCCCAGTATGATTTCCGCTCCGACCGATAAAGGCATCCATGATTGAGGTTAACGTCGCGGAATTAATATCGAACTTGCCCCCCCCCTCCCTGTTCCCATTCAAGAGAGCGCGAACCCTATAGTTTCGGAGAGTGCGCCAGGTCTTAGTAGTACGGCGCGCTGAGGGAATGCATATACCTGGATGCGTGTGAGGGTGAGGTGGAGCTATCGATTTTCAAGGTTGCCAATTTTCTCCAATACTTTGACTATAAACCCCGGAGAGCGGCTCGTCCCCCCCCTCCCCGCGGGCTGCGGTATTTGACGTTCAAGTTTTAATGTGATTTGAAAGAGAGAGAGAGAGAGAGAGAGTTCTGATGCCGTTTCAAAAATTCACTTACTAACCCGTCTCGAGACCCCCTGAGAATGAGCCGAGTTATTAAGGCAAAGGGCGAAGCTGAGGGATGACGTTTTTGTGGAAAAGGTGTTCGATATATAGCGTATTAAAACTTCGATAAATTAGAATTTATTGGACATTTGTATCTTTTCAGAAAGTACTGAAAGAATTTGATGACAGGGGATACGGATTTTTTAAGATGACTTTAGTGACTTTTTAAAAATTTTTTTGACAGTATTGAAACTTTAAAAAGTGTTCTCTAAAGTTTAAGTTTTTCATGTTTGCAAAGAAAAATAGGAATCACCGTTCCTTTATACTAGGAATCCGATATCGTGTTGAAACGTTCATGTAACCGATCAAATAAAAAAGATATTAACGATATATAAGTATAATGTGAATCTGCTTGTGTGCACGAGCATAAAAAGCTGAATGAACAAAATTAACGTCAATTTTTTTACTATCAAAATGGTTCGTCCTTGTTCACAATGTTATTTTGTATCATTTAAATAAAAGTATTGATGAACAAAAATTTATAGAAAATTTAAACTCTTATAAAATCTTGCTTGATAAGTTATCCATTGCTGAAGAAATCTCAATGTTACATTAATTTACTGTCGATAACTAATGTTAAGATAAATATTAAGGTCAGAAACCATCGTCTATATCAAGCCATTATTCCAGTGACAAATTTACGACGCACCTTCAAGCGACATTAGCTCCGAAAATATAGGATCATCTAGATAAAACTCAGCTCCCCATCCCAAACAGCCCAAAAATAAAGAATCGCTCGCATTACCCAAGCACACCAACCCGAAGCCAACCCAATCGTTCACCTCCACCCACCCTCCCCAAAAAAAGAAGAAAAAAACGAAACAATTTTATAAACTCCAGCCCCGGACATTTTCACTTACGCTTCTTGGCATCCCGTTTTCACTCGAAGCTCATAAATTCCGACGCCGGCGCTTATACACACACACCCACAGCCAGAGTCGCGCGGCCTCCTCAACAAGTCGAAAATTACGAGGCGCTATCTCGCGCGTTTCAGCTCTCAGAGAGAGATGCGCAGCGAGCCTCCTAAAAATTAAAGCGGCCCTTACCTCCCCCCACCCCCGCACCGAGGCATTAACTGGTTTACGAGCCTCGGCGGGCGCTCATTATCGGTATTTAGTGGACACAGCGCGACGCTCGGACGCGCGTGTGTGTATGTATATACGTGTGGCTCTGCACGCTTCCGTGGACGCGCACAAAAGCAGCGGCCGGGCGCAATATCGCAGTCACATCTTTCTCCATAACGCGGAAATGAGCGAGTTTCGTGACTCTGGCGATCGCGCTTGGGTTGAGCCGCTGCTCTGTTGTGCGCGGGCTTTTTATGCGCTCCACGTAAATTTGATTGCGGCGGGGTTTGCTCTGATGGGTGAAAATTTCGTTTTTAGATCGGGTTGATTGCGGGTTTTTATTTTGACATATTTGGAGTGTTATGGAAATCGAGCTTAAGGTTGATCGATAGTTGAACGAGGAATTAGTGCTTGAGGATGGAGAAAGAGAGATAATGAGAGCGTTATAGAGAATAGGTCAGCAGTTGGCTCGGTCGAGAAGTGAACTTTGCGCGCTCGCTTGATCTTCTATCGATCCGCCTGTGCCCGCGTTATGATTATTAAACAACGTTATGTCGAACGGTAGCGTCGTATGTCACAATTGATAGAGAAAAGAGCGAAAGAGTTTATCCGGACAGTCGATAAATAATGAATACTTTCTCGTATAAACAATTTAGCGTTTTCCGATAACGGCGCCGGCACTAAAATAAGTCGATAATAATTAAAATCCACGCGATGTATCAAAAATTCGCTGAAACTAATTTAAAAGCGTGCTCGAGCTATGAAAAAATTTCATTTCAAAGCTAATCCCTTCGCCGAAGAAAATCTCTCTCACTCTGGAAAAAAGCAGCGCGAAAAGCATCCGTGCTCTACAAGCCCGAGCTGCACGCGCGATCGATAATAACACGTGCAAGCTCAAGCGCGCACCGAAAATATTCATTACCGGCCTGTTTTTTATCGCGCCGCGCGCGCGTCAGATCGCGCTTTTACAATAATGTGCAAATCGATCGCAGCGAGTCCGTGGTTTTGTTAGCAGGGAGAGTAAAGCGCGGCGACGATCCACTGCTGCGATGTTTATCGAGTCTGGGATATCAAGTTTTTTCTTTGTGAGAATTTGGATTATGGAGAGTTGATTTGGATTGGGATGAGAGATGGTAGAAATGTTGGGTTGGAGAGGGGAGCTTTTTTTAGTCAAGGCTGTTTGCTCGAGATGGCAGTTTGTAAATTTATTCGCGCCGCTATTACTGGGCAATATTTTTTAGCGAAAATCCTATATTCGGTGCGCAGTGGAGTGCTCTTGTATTTTAAAAAGTATTACGTACTTAAGGGACTAAATGGATCCCGACGGCTAAAGCACTTTCGTGCGCCTAAAAAGTTAACGGTTTCGAAATGTTTTTCCAAAAGGATTACCTTCGGGATCTGGGATTCGCCTAAAAGTTTGTTCGGTGTCATCTAAATTGTTTTTCCTGGTCAATTGTTTAACAAAGGGAAATAATTTTTATCATGCCCCAAAAATGTTTTATCTCACGGAACAAAATATTTTCTGGGCACATTTGTACACAACAAAATTCAACCATACCAACAATTCCACTAAACACAAGTAATCAATCCAATTTACTCCAATCCCCTAATTTTCCACATCTAAAAAACTCCAGGCCCGACCTTCCCCCAGACCCAGCAGCGCAACAGCCCAAAAAAAGCGAAAACAATAAGCTCCACCCCAAATACACACGCTAGTGTCGCAAGCCTCCAATCCCGAAGAGAAAAGCTCTCATTCACCACAGCCGGTGAAGCCTTAATTAGGCCTTCGTTTAATGAGGGTGTTACACCGCCGGCGCGCCTACGTCTTTGACACCCCCCCCCCCTTCCATTGTGCATTATTTATGCGCCGCCGAGTGGCTGTTAGAGAGCCGCGAGGCGCCAAGGCTATAGCCACGTGTAATTAGAGGGGCTTTGATGCTCGCGCTGCCGAAGAAAAGTGCGAGATAGCCTCAGAGTGAGAGAGAGAGAGAGACTTTGCTTCTTGGAATCTCTCGGAAGGCGGAGGCGGTGGCAGATAGGAATCGACACAGATTTCCAGTCGAATTTGAGGCACTGCTCTTTTGTTTGGTATGTAGGCTGCGCCGGCTCCCCCCCTCGGCCCGCCCAGAATATTTTCGAGATTCTCAAGATGCTGGGAGGCTGACGCGGAGGTTTTCGGGCGGAGCGCGAGAGAGAGCTGGCTGCGCCCGCGAGATATTTGGTCTATTTATTGCGGAGACGAGGGGAAAAAATGCATTCTTCGAATGTTTGATTGTTCGCGCGATGAGTGGCTTTGAGGCTGGCGGCGTTCTTTTGGATTTTCGCTTTTTTTTCGCTTGATCGTCGAATATTTTAACAGAGGAAATAGTTGATGATTTGCTTTTATCGAGTGGGAATATGAGAGAGTGGTTTTTAATTAAATAATTTTTTGCGTGTTCTGATAAAAAATGAAACATATTAAAATACTATACTTATATTCTAAAATATTATATTATTCTTTGATCTCGGTTTTCTTTAGCATAGACGAAAGTTGACTGAAACAGCGAAAATCCCGCGTATAAATTTTGTCATTATTTAAGTCTAATTTATTTATAGCCGCTAAAATTTTCTCAAAGGGAGCGATACCCTTCACTATCAATTTCAAACTCTCAACAACGTCAAATCTCAAAAATCAAAAAGATCGTCAAAAGAAAATCGCTCGAAACTATCAGCTTCACCAAAAACCCGACTCTCGAAACTTTTTCGCGCTGGCCCATGGCCTAATTTCGCGCTCAATTAGCCCGCGCCTCCTCAAAAGGTAGCGTCGCTCCTAACGAGCCTACCAGAAACTCCAGTCCACGATACAACACCGTGTTTACTGACCGCGAAATCGTTTTCGAAAATTAGCGTTCGCCATTTCTAGTTTGTCCTTCGCTATTTACTTTCTTTCTTAATTGAATTTATTGGACTCGCGGGATGAATTGACATAGCCAGGGCTTGTTTGGTCGATTCTGATATGCCGATGCTTATGAAATTTTTATTTTGAGCGGTATTCGATATATGGATAATTGCGCAAGGTTCGTATTTGCATTGGGGGTTTTTGCTTTGACGAGGAAGATTTACGAAGACAGGAAAATTGCAGATGTCGCGTGACGATAAGCTCGATAAAAGTCGGTGAACGCGGTATATTATTTTTCGTAATAAACTGCTCGAGTGCACTTGAGATTAAGAACTGCATTGCAGATATGGATTGGCTGGTATGGGTGGACAAGCTCTTAGACCTTGTGAATTATTTATTTTTACTAGATTACGTTTACCTATTTAATTACTTATAATGCTATTTTAGTTTTGGAATTACAGTTTTATTATTTGTTTCGTGTCGTCAAATCGTCATAACGTAAATCTAAACGTTGTGCTTAAAATGCACAACTCTGAAATTGCACCATACAAAATTCAATTCGCAAAAAGAACAAAAAAGCGGAGAGAGAGAGAGAAAGCGAGATCATCATCATCAATAGATTGACTCGTTATCGGGACGAAAACAAACGGGATGCAACAACAGAAACACCAGCTGTTATTTTTCTCTCGCGCATCCGGCCGGTGATATAAAAATATAAGCATGCAGCAATGTAACGAGTCAGCGATTGCTCCGTTTGTCCGCTCTTTGTTTTTTGGCTCGCTCGCTCTCTTTTGTCTTCGTGTTTATTCGTTGTAAATGAAAATGCGTGCTTTTGTCGTGGACCATTTTAGTGTTTACGCGTACTGTTTTTTTTTTTTATTTTTTGTGGGATTTGAACGATGATATAGTAAGGTGTGAACCTTTCGTTGTTTTTGTCAACGGTACTATTTGACTGACTTTTTTATATGTCAGTTGTATGTTTATTCTTTTAATGAACTAATAAGATTGTTGATACAATTTGATAAATGTTATGGAAAATGTTATTTTTACAAATTTTATCCACAATAATAAAGTATAACTATAGCCTAATTTTAACCTAATAAATCGTATACCTAATTACCCCAAGTCCAAAGACTTTTCCTCTGGTCAACCAAAAAAAAAAGAAAAAACATTTCTTCCTCTCAGCAAATATTTATTTTCCCATCCTCTGCGTCCAGGCTTAATAACAAACTCGCACGAAGCTCAAAACAAGCGCGCGCCATCGGCAGCCTCGCAATCCAAAAAGAAATCAGTGATTGGCTCCAACCCCGCTTTTGTGCTCTCGCATCCCTATCATACCGGCCCTTTTTCCCTCCGAAAAAAACCCAGCAGATAAAGCCGCGCGCCAAAAATTTCGCATGTGCATCGCGCGCTTATATTTCGGTTCCGATACACGCGCGCAGTTTCGATTTCCTGCGTAAGAGCCTTTTCCAGGGCTCTATCTTCTCGCTTGAAATGCTTCTCACCCGAGATACATACATACACGCGCGCGCGCTCGTCATTTTGATAATGCTATCAAAGGCTGCTGCCTCGCTTTTTTTTTACACCGGCTGCAGCTTTCAAGTGGCTGCGAGCGGGGGTGAGGAGAAAGCTCTCGCTCTCGTGTTTTTGATTATTCGAGAGAGCAGCTGGGAATGCTGTTTAAGCGCGTGGAAATGACGCCGCGAGGGATGCTTTTACTCTGATGAAGCTGAATGATAGAGTAGTCCTTTTTTTTCGAGCCTCTCAGAGGCCTTAGCGCTGCCTCTGGTGCTGTGAAATCTGTTTAGCAATTAAATTAATTGAAACTTTTGTCGTGATTCTTAGGGATTTATCGATCGGAGATCCAGGCGAATGGCTGATGCTGATTAATATTGATACGGCATCTATATTTTGGTATGAGAACTTGTGAAAAGTTTGCTGACTCTCCTAATTTTCTTGAGGAATGGACGAAGTAAGTAATGCTGTTAGATGGAAAGTGAATTAAAAACTTTTCTTTTCTCCGCTGCATCGCTGGCCATTGGAAAAATGAATTTTTGAAAGCGATTTGAAAATAAGAGGAAATATTTTACAAACAGAAGAATAACAATATATTATATATTTTTAACGAAAACCTAAATATTTTCATTTTTGAAAACTAAATTATAAGTTTGAATAGTAAGCTGATCTGACTATGTAGCTCAATCCTATAAGTTCATCGTTGCGCATCAGGCAAATAGATTCTGAAGTACTTACGACTAGAAAACAGGATGACGCCAGCATCAACGAAAATGGACTAGAAACTTTTTGCTTAAATTAAGCGTTAATTGAAAAGAGTTTTAAATGGACATCATTATAATCTTGAATACTGAGCTGAAATCTAAAGGATTTATCTAAGCTACCGTCGACATTATCTTCTTTAAAGCAACTTTTAAAGAACTTTTTTTCTGTTCAAAGAATCATCTGCTACTACTTTTTCATACCAATTTCTTTCACATGCAAATATCTATTTAGTAAATGTATCTGTCTGATCATTTCAAAGATATTCATTTCTATCTACAAACCTAACAAAAAACAATATAAAATTATAAGAGATACTGTCTTACCAATACCCGAAATCGAATATTTAAAATTAGTAGTCAAATAACATTTTAGTATACATTACCATATCCGCCGTCAGTGCAGTTCGAGTTTCCGATAGACATGCTTTTCACCCCTATAATCCCAAACGCGCGGAACTTGCAGATTTTTCCTGCATCTATATCTTATTGATCTCCTGGAAAATCTAGCGGCTGAATGCGTACTGCGTAAGCTCCAATTTCGGTGAGACGTCAAATATGCGGAATATATTTGAAGTTTTCCGGTCTGGAGCTTGCGAGCGCTCGCGGCTACGGGATTGAGAATTATGAAAACGGTAAAAAGCTTTTACGCTCATTAATACTGCAGATGCGGGCTTTTATCTCGGCGATGCGTTGGCGTATGCTCGCTTAAGGGGAAATTACTTTAATAGTTACACAGAGCGCGCAGCATTAACTGAACAAACGATCGGTTTGTAAACTGTTGGCGGATTTTTATTTTGTATGATTTTGCTTTATATTTGATTTAAAGAAATCAGCTTACCTTTGATCTTTACATGTTTGATTTGCCGTATTTATAACGATTCGCTTGCGACTGCTATAGCCGTTAGCAAACAGCGAACTTGAGAGCTACGTTAAACAGCGAGATGGAAAATATTTTATTTTCTTTTTGTTCATAAAAATGGATAAAAAAATTCAGGATTACAAACAGTGAAAAAATTGTAAATAAAAACGGATTTTAACAGGGTTAAAATAACCAAATGATAGTAAAAAAATTAAATGTCCACACTTAATATTTAACTTCCACTTCTTGATTGCAATTTTAGTATACATAATTAGCACAAATTTTCAATCGAGCATTAGAAGTAAATTTTAAAAATGCATACACAAAACGTCCAAGCCATTATCAAGCCAAAATTCCAAACGTATCTTTTTCCACCGCACATCCTTACGCTGACACTTTCGTGCGCGAAACATGTTCCCTTTGAAGACTCGTGGACCGACACTAAAGAGAGAACGTAAAAGAATACGGAAGGCAAAAAAATTAGAACGAAGCGTGTGTGCTCGGTAAGGGAAAATCGCGCGCGTAAACACACACAGGAACTGCTCCGGTTTTTCCAGGAGCTCGATAATCGGCTTGCTTTCCGCTCTGCCATGTCTGTTTTCTTTGTTTGCTCTTTCTCTAAATCTAGTTTTTTTTCCTCCTTTTTTGTTCTTCTTTCCCGCTCTGTCTTTCTCTTTTTTGTCGTGGAAAAAGGGTATCAAGGGTCTCTAAGTGATTACTGGAATCACAGAGATTATAGCGGTGTTAAAAAGCAATGTTGGTTACGTTAGCAAGAATATTAAATAAATTTTATTGGATTGGTCAAAATTAATTTTTTAAACTTGGCTTGAAAGTAGTTTATAAAATTTTTACATTTATTGTGAGCTTTTTATTCAGATGATTTAAAGCAACGGTGAAATTAGATTTAGATAAATTTGCATTTATTCATTATACCAGCATATTTGTCTTTTAAAAATGTTGAAAAGAATAAATTATGTTAAAAATATAATTAATACCTGTGAATATTTTTAATTTATTTATAAAGTTAAATTGCTACATGTATCATAAAAGATTTAAAAATTCTAAAAAAGAAACAAGTTTTTTATTGGATTAAAACCAAATTTCACAATTTAAACTTTATCGTAATTAAAAGCTAAATCAACCCAATTAACTAAACTGCGACGTAAAATCTTTAATAATTAGATGTGATTGAAAATTTAATTACCAACCTTTTACTACATTCTTAACACTCTTTTCACACTAATTCCCGTCCTCCCAGTTATGTTTCTCTTAATGCTATTTAAATACTCAAAAAAGGCCAAAACAAAAGCGAAAACGCCATCTCCAGAATCAAAGAATAAAACGAGACGAAGAACACAGCGAAAGAGAGCAAAAGCAGGCGAGCGATGACAAATCGTAGATCGGCAACCTTCGCTCTTTTTCACCAGCACCATTTCATTATTGATGCTGCCCTATCTCCGTCGCCCTAGCATACGAACTAGTCCGACGGGGGCCTGGATAAAGCTTGGCGGGATTCCTTCTTCCTGCGCTTCCATAATTGATCCTTTGTAGTCGGTTTGATCCGCGCCAAGCCACCGCCGTCGCGCGATCGCCGAGCGGATCAAGGTTTTAGCAATTTTTTTCTCCTACTTTATCTCCTTTATTTCTCAGACGGTATTACGAGGAGGAGATTTTTCGCGAGTAATTTTTGCCGTCGAGTGATTAATGTGGACGAAGAAGATCGCGCTGATTGGTTTTGACTTACTTGATACTTTCTGTATACGTTGCTTTTTAAATATGCTTCCAATAATAAAATTAAATTATGCACGAAACTATTATCAACACAATGGATTTCCACCAAAGGAATTCACAACCCGAGTCTCAACACCGCCGAATCAAAGCCCCGTTAAAATTCGCTCCCTGAAAATCGCGCCCGAGCCTATAATAAAAATAGCCGCTAAAACACCGAATAAACCCACCTCGGCAGGCCGTAAAATCTTCAAAGTCAATTCCCAAGTAAACCAGCGCCTTAAACGCGTCGTAACTACGTAACCGAACCACCCCCGCGTTCCACGTACTACGCCTACACCTCCTTCTTCTTTTTTTTTCTTCTCCTTTCCTCGTGCCTCTCGCACCTCGTATATCTTCCGGCAAAGTACACACGTGACTCGCGCGAGAACTGCGCTTTTCGAAGCGGCCTACATGCGTGAGCGAGGCTAGAATTACATGAGCGCTTGCCCGCGCTCTATGCGAATCGGTACGTGCGGTCAGCCTCGAAAGGCTTTTGCGGATGGGCTCGGTTAGGTTTCTAGTGGTGGGTAGTGAAGTAGTTTCGATGCTGCGTGAAATTGTGTTCTCGGATTTGAGAGGGGGTGGAAAAAGGGTTGGTTGGTTATGGGGCGAGTGGAGAAAGCTGGGTGTGTTCGGACGGTAGTAGATTATTTATGTGACAGGTTGAGTTATTTTTATGTTTTTAAAAATGGTTATGAAGTTACTACTAATTGGGTCAATTATATTATATGATAAAGAATTTAAGCTGTACGATAATATTGGGTATAAAATTTATAAAAATCAAGTTAAAAGCAAACGTGATATCATATGCAGGCTGACAAGATAAAATAATGCGTTTGATTTTTGTTAAATCATTTACTGTCACTTTCCTTAATCTCTTAACTCAATTCTTCAAAAACAAACACCCAAAAACAACACACTAACTATCAAACCGATCAACCTCACGTACCCACCATCCACTCTAAACATCATTTTTTTTTCATCATCACTTAAGTACAACAACGAGTTTCATTCCCCGCAAACAATAGTTCGTTAATTACAGCGCCTCTAAACATCCTCCCGGCGCGTATAACCGTCCCGCACATGCAAGCGCGACTTCTAATTTCACGGCTGCGCATTTGTATTCAAAATTATGCGCCGCGGCGGACTGGACGGGCCGGAGGCAAGCCAGAAAGGATCTCGCGTGTCCGTGCGATTATATATACCTATACCAACACACGTGCATGAATACATGCGCAGACGTTCACCGAGCTTTCGCGTGCCTGCACAGAGTTTTGCTTTGGACGGCCGGCCCTGCGCTTATATTGCACCCTCGCGGCCTACTCCTAGCCCGGGCTGTCTCTTGCTACGGATAATTACGTCATTCTGATTATATACCTAATTTAACGGAGTCTAGACTGTGCCATTAGCCCGAGGCGATTGGTTTGAGTGTTTTTTTTTGTTTGGTGGGGAAGAGGCCTTGTTAATTGATTTGATTTGGCGCTGTTGATTTTATTGCGATTAGCATTTTGTTACGTGGGTAAAGTTGAAAAGTTTTTTTGTTTTAAAGGACTGCTGGTTTATTGTTGCTGAGATGGTTATTTGTTATCTGATTAAAAAGGTCAATCTAAAAGTATTTATCATTAAGAGTGCGGCTGATTATTCTTTGATCATCTGATTGAGATAATCAGATAAAAGTAGCATTGTGCTTTATGAAGAGCCTCTTCATTACATGTTATTGCAAAAACGTGATTTTATTCTTTTTCGCGTGAAAATTATCAAAGCGCGCACGTACCTAATTATATAATCCCTTATTGTTGTTTCAATGCTAAATCAAAACGTCAAAGCTCGGCCTAGGAACGGACTCCTTATTCACACGCTCTAAATGTATAATAACACATAATGACAATCATTACGATGAAGGAGCGAGCGGGCACAATGTGCGCGAAAAATAGCGATAAAATTCCGCCGAGTTTTCCGGCATGACATCTATCAGCATCGCATTACGACACCTTGGAAAAAACTGCTTTTCGCGAGATTTAACTTCTTCATTGAATGCACTTACATTGTAAGCGAAGGAAACAATGTCTGCTGGCGGAAAACTTTAAGACGCTGGTAAATAATACTGGCTTCTTTTGAAAAAAAAATAGGAAATCGGGTTTTATAACGTTGGTATTTACGTTGAAATTACGTTGTTTTTCCATTTTTTTTAATAATTTAGAAAATAATGTTGCTTAATTAGTTTAATGACCTAATTATCGATAATTACGTAATTATTATTTAACGACTTTCTGACTAATTGGCCTTTTCAAACTTCAAATTTTACCAGCTTATAGTTTGTTTATTGACTGAAAAATAATTAAACCAATCGAAACAAGAATATATAGAGAGAGCTATTGATAAAGTTTGAATAATGATTTGAAAATCATTCATAAAATAATGTAAAATGAATAATTTTTTGAAAATAAGATGTAAAAATCGAAAGAAACTGCTCTTCTGCCACATTCAAATCATTAACAACATCACCAATGCAACTAATAATTTCCAACTGAACTGATGATTATCTAAATTATCATTTCCTTTATTTCTTTCTTTCACAAAGAAAAAACCTGCAAACCTAACTAAACTTACACCGAAAACATATTAAATTTCACTTTAAAATAATCCCTCGCAAGCAAATCACTCAATTCAAAACTAAATACAACTTACAATTCAACTTCCAACCCAGCGCACCGCACATCAAAATCCTATCACTCCTCTTCAAGCCTCGCGACTCGTCGCACAAAAAATCTCCAACGGCAGCCACCATCAACTCCTCTCTCACGCAAAAACAATCAAAATAAATCACAGCAGCAGCCCTCCTCGAGACTAAACGAGCCCCGACACA
>JAPYZA010000356.1:0-31124 GCA_030522685.1 Eupelmus azureus
CCGTAAACAGCTGTTTGCGCTTTCATTCGGTTACAAAAAGGCCTAATGCTTTTACAATTTTGTAAATTACTTACACAGTTGAAAATCTGTTCAAATTTGAAACACTCGTCGTGTGTTTATATTCGAACGAATGAATATCTCCTGCACATATTGTGAATAGTTCTATTTTTCTGAATTAAAATTATTACTAATATATTTAGGTAGTTTTTATGTAAAATTTAATATATTTTACATAAAAACTACCTAAATCGTCTATTTTTTTTTAAATAAAATTTACACAAAACACAAAGTTTTCTACTATATAATATGCTATAAGATAAATAATGTTAATCATAAACATAATGTTATAACATATTTATAACAGCAAAACTTCAAATCAACTGCTCCAAAAAATTCAATTCCCCAACAGCACCCATCATCCACAAAATTAATAAAAACCATAAAACCCAAACGCCAAATTATCAATAACCCCCCGATAACCCATCTAATCGATCGCCCCGAACCACATCTCCAAACGACACTGACGCTCTCGCAACGGAATGCGCCGCGCGCTGCCCTTATCAGACTGAAATTCAAGCAGCCGGCGCGTTACTCTTTTTTCCCCGGCGTTACCGCGAGGAGAAAAAAGGTTGAAGGAACGGATAAAGTTTCGGAGCGCGCGTTTAGAGCTCTGTTTCTTTCTGGGAGCTGGGATTACGAAAGTGGACGAAATTTCTGGGTAAAGAGAGAGGGAGCTAGTTTGGGTAAGGCTGGGAGGGAGGGTGGAGCTGTTAGCGGGATCGTGATTTGGGTTTGGTGTAGGAGAATTTTCGTTTTCTGTGTGGAAGTTTTTTATTTCGGTCGCTTTTTACTCGCTTCAGAGATTTTTAATATGATGTTCACGCGATTGCAGGCTAAATTGAAAGAGTAAAAAGAGGATGCTTTATCGTATTTTTAGCTGGTGTTCAGGATTTATGAAAATATCTAACGCTTGTTTATTTTTAGGAAAAAATAGATAAATAAAAATTCGCGTTTGGAAACTTAACTGTTGCGGCTTTTGTAAAATGTAAAACGTGTTAGGAATATGTTATAACGTGATGGTTAAATTAAACTTGAAGCGTGCACAATTAGAATTCTTAATGACGCATTCGCTTAAAAGCTATTTTAAAAAAGTAATCAGTCAAGCGTTATGTTTGTATGTTCGTAATTTTTTTAAAAGCTTACTTTTTTTTTAATTTGGTATACGTTTCAATTTGGGATAAATTCAACGTACATTAAATTAGGGCTTTTAAAATTTTTATATGCTGTACCAGAATTTATCGCTGATCGGCTTTTGCCGATTTGTAAAAGCATTTATGGAATATTTTGGTATTACAAAATGGTGGTATTTGTTTCAGATATCTGCAATAAAAACGTAATATTTTTACAGATTATATAACAAATATACATACGCTTTTTATTTTCATTTTTATAAATTTAGCATTTTAAAATTTTACATACTGTGTATAAGTAAATTGAATAATTAAATGAATCCAATTTCCCCTCATACAGAGTATTTACTTTTTATTAAACAAAATGTTTAGTTTATAAATAAAAGACTTGTCTTTAGATAATTGTAATTAAAAATAATTCTTTTAATCAAGCACTATTTTCCTCGTTAAACTAAATGATTGTTCAAAACCGTTTTTAATAACTCTACACTTTTAATACATAATAACAACAGTATATACCAAAAACAAACATTATCCTCAAATAGTAAACCACATCAAATCAATAATACCTCGCACATATTTATAACTTCACGAAACATCACCACTCTAACCTCGCCAACAAATTAAAATCCATACTTTATATCAACCCTCACTCCCCCCAAACCAACCACCAATACAAAAATCCCCAATCAACAAACGACTAAAACAAGCCCCAACTCACCAACACACAAACCCAGCAGATAGCAGATCGAATGCGAATCAACCTAGCTCTATACTTACTCCACCCGCTCCAGTCTCGGTTCTGCGATCCAGGCCGCATTTATAAACGCGCCGAGCCAGCCGTGCGATAATGTCTTGTTTGCCGCTCTCTCACTGCGATGCGTACACTGACCGTTTCGTTTCCCGCACAAAAGGATGGAAGAAAAAAGCGCGCTGTGTTAATTAATTCAGCCGATACTGCGTACACACACACTCACGTATCGATTTTTTGTTTGCTTCCATTTCTCGCGCCGCGCGAAAGAACGTGAATGGAAAATTGTTTAAGCGCCAGCTGATAAACGCATGCAGCGGAAAACGCTCGAGTTTGATGACACGTGCGCGCGGCGCTATTTTTAGCGCGCGGCCCCGGCAAAATTTTTCTCGCGTAAAAACGGCGCGTTTTCCTTTTTTTCATTTTGCAGTAACGTTCGAACTATTGTAAAACCCGGCTGTATCGCTCTTTTATTTCTAGTCCCGCGGCGTATATAAGCGAATTTGAGCCGAGAAAAATTGAGAGCCGGAGTCGTAGCGCGCGAATAAGGCTTCATAACTTTTTCATTTCGATTCGGCCCTATACGTTTATGGTCCCTTATACGCCGTAGCCGGTATATTGGCTGGAGGTCGTATAACCGGCGAGAGAGCAGGAAATCAAGCGAGGAAAATTATTGCTGTTGGCCTGGCGTTTTATTTGTTGCAGTGGGGCTCTAAATAAAAGTGAAACGTTGTTACGAGCGAGCGCTTGCTTCGTATCAGCGTTATTGCAGAGCTAAAGAGGTGCAAGGTTGACGATTAGTGTAATAAGCAGTTTTTTTCTATTGTTTGATTGAATGGGATTGTTATGTAAATTGGAGTTGGTGGGTGGAAATGGAGTGTTTTGTTTATGCTTGCGTTTTGGTTTTGTGTGTGGTAAGCTTTGATTTATTAGTTGCAATGTAAGCGTTCTTCCGTCTTAGTTTTGAGTACTTTTAAAGTCTATTGTTACAGTCTATTGCGGGTGTTATTTAAACAGTCTTCAATTGAAAGTTTTACGACACTAAAATAATAAATAGTATCTCACTAAACAAGATTTAAAAAAGACGTTGCATAAATAAAACAATTAATACTCCACTTTCTTGATTATACTAACAGGCCATTTAGAAACCACGCTAAAACTGAAACATATCCACTGTCCATCCGGCCAACATTTCTACTTCTGCGGTACAATCACAGCAGGCATAAAACTTTCCGTTTCACGTCAAAAAAAAAGGGAAGACTACTTATTTTAACACTTCTTGTTTACTCGAGCGTTTATTAAAATCGGAGCGAAGACTATCAATTCGTTTCGGAATAATAACGATGCTGCCGCGCGCGCGCGCGAGGAAAAGAGAAAGTCTCCCATTGTGCTCGTCAATGATCTCTTAAAACTTTAATATTTATCGCAAAAAATAGCGGCGGCTTGCGTTTTTCCTGCTCTGCTTCGTTTTTTTACGGAAATAAAAAACATTAGCGTTGACTTGACTCGCGCTCTGCGGGCGTTAGATATCTTTTTTCTGCGCCGCAGAGCCGAGCCTTTTTGTCTCGGCTGTTGCATATACGTTTTCGTTGCAAAACGCCGCCAGCTCGGCCCGGGAAACGGGCTGTTTTCGCAATCGGCCGATTTTTCAATGCTATTGAGTTTCTTGTATACGAAACACGTGTATTTGTTAATTTTAATTTTATTCTGAATAAAATGGAGGCGGTTGTAGGTATCCGACTATATTGCACAAATATACGTTGTAATTTAATGATAAATTTCCAAGGCATAGTATATTTATTCATAATTTAGCAAAATCTTAAAATACAATTCGCCGACTATCATTAGAATCACCTCATTCTCAAACCCCCTTTGTAAAAAATTGGGACTTTTCATTGTTAGCAGTTTAAAACATTTTTTGATTGGCTGATCAGTTAGTTGCAATTGTTTTTTGGTGTATATTAGCGATTTTCAAATGTTACGCTGAAGACAGATTCGAGGTTAACGTAAACTAATCTCCGCCTAATCTAGTTAAATTTAAAAAAATAACCCTCCAATTTACTCGATATATTCCAAAATCAAAAAAAACAAAACAATCACGCTAGAAAACAAAAGTCCACTAACCCGGAATCCCCTATCCCAACCCCCCACCAGCCAACTCTCGCTCGCACTTGGCATCGCGCGGAAGTAGCACTAAAAAAAAAAGGCAGCTCCGATATGTTAATTCCCTCCTCTTCCACACAATAGCCGCACGTATACCTCCACATACACACATACTCATCGAACTCTCTCCCTCTCTCTGTTGCAGTGTTCCAGCGCGCTTAGCTCGTGTATAAGCTATACAGCGTACAGCGCTCGTATATAGCGAAGGTCAACGCTCGGCATGCAGCGGCTGCGGCGGTACCAGCGTCAGGAGCGTTAGTCGATCGATGCCGGCTACCACGAGGCGAGCCTGACGAATAGACGACGACGACGCGCGCTAACCAGCAGAAGCAGCAGCCACAAGATGTTTCGCTCCAAGATCCGCATACACACCTGCCAGGTGATACTGCTGACCTCGCTCGTCTGGTTCCTCGTCGACGTGATGGTGCTCATGTTCTACTCGGACTGCATCAACGGCTCGGGCTGGAACTGCCAGGGCAGCGCTGGCAGCCTCGAGCCTGCGGTTGGGCATGACAATAAGCTGGAGGACGAGAGGAGGACGGAAGCGCTGCAGGGAGTGCAGCAGCACGCGCCGGATGCGAGGACGTATAAACCCGGGGAGTTGAAACTCTGGAGGCCGGCCAAGGTGGTTAAGGAGAGTAAGGGGAGTCCCGGGGAGATGGGGAAGGCCGTGCACATACCGGCCGAGCAGGAGGCCATGCAGCAGGAGCTGTTCAAGCTGAATCAGTTCAATCTCATGGCCAGCGACATGATTTCGCTGAACAGGTCGCTGAAGGACGTCAGGCTGAGCGGCTGCAAGAGCAAGAAGTACGCGAAGCTGCTGCCGGATACCAGCATTGTCATCGTCTTCCATAACGAGGCCTGGAGCACGCTGCTCAGGACGGTCTGGTCGGTCATTAATAGATCGCCCAGGGCGCTGCTGAAGGAGATTATTCTTGTGGACGACGCCAGCGAGCGAGGTGAGTTTTTGATTTTTCTTTTTGGGATTGCGGGTGGGAGGTTTGTGGTGGGAAATTACAGGGCGTGCGGTTTTAGAGGTAAACAGTCACTTTATGCTGGATTGAGAATTTTTTTGTTGAGACGCAAGCTGTCGTGGTGCGATTTGAATAAATTTATATTCAAACGATTAATTTACGTTGGTGCTTGCGATGACCTCCGGTTAAATTAAGAAATTCGAATGTTTGCGATTGGGTAACGTTTGTATTTACACAGTTTTGAGAGATTTATGTGAGAGTTATTTTATTGTCTGTTAATATTTACAAAATATCTTGGATCTTGAATCAATTGCATAAATATATGAATTTAATTGGTGTAATAAATAAATATGTTGAAATTCTATCGGGATGTTAAGTGAATATATTTTATAAAAAATTTATTTTATCCGACATATAAATAAGAATAAAAAAATAAAGAACTCGTATTCTTTCTTTTTTCATTTAAATAACATTTTGAAAAGTTAGAGGAAGTTAAAATTTTATGTGACATCAAGATTGTCAACAATCGTGACTTTACACACCGTAGCAATATATAACTGTATACATGAAAATTACATAAACTTACACCCACTGTAATTCTTATAATTACTTATTTTTGGAAAACAAAAAAATTACGCAATTATTTCATACCAAAGATTGCACTTTTTGACAAATTAAATAATTTAAGCATTAATTATTATCAAGATTTATGTCATCTTAGTACAAAGAAATAAATCTCATTCATCCTTGCGCAGTTGTGTAATCACTATAAAAATTCATGCATGTTGATGGATAATTTACAAGTTTAGTGCATGCACTTTCCAGCAAGTAGCATCATAACCCTTGAAAGAAATATATTCATGAGACGTCATGCTCAGAAATTTCATACGCGCAAAATTCATTCTTCATTCTTTTTTAATTCTCACAACGTAATATTACAAATATAAAAAATAAAAAACTTTTTAACACAACTCAAGAAAAATCTAAATCCTTTATAAACCACCGTTATAAAAAAACCGTATATAAAATATCCTTACACACTAGAATCCCAATTTTCCCCAGCTCTTCGAGAAAGTTTTCACCGCATTCAATCGGCCACACTTGAAAGTCATGCCAGCTCATTAAATTTAAATTTCACCGTAAACCAAACGCTCCGCGTAACTGTAATGCCCCCCCAAGAAGCTAACAATATCATCTCCAAATTCCCTCACATCCAACCAGCATCCATTAACATCGATTCGACATTTTTCCAGACCACCTGAAGCAGGAGCTCGAAGACTACGTCGAAACACTTCCCGTGCCTACTTACGTATATAGAACGGAAAAGCGTTCGGGACTCATTAGAGCGAGATTGCTGGGCGCTCAGCACGTGAAGGGCCAGGTGATTACCTTTTTGGACGCCCACTGCGAGTGCACCGAGGGCTGGCTGGAGCCTCTGTTGGCTAGGATCGCCAACGACAGGAAGACAGTTGTCTGTCCGATCATCGACGTAATCAGCGACGACACCTTCGAGTACATAACGGCCAGCGACATGACGTGGGGCGGTTTCAATTGGAAGCTTAACTTCAGATGGTAATTGATAAGCTGAGTTTTGTTTGATGTGTGTAGCGCTGAACGTTTTGCTGGTAATGTTTGCTTTTTGGATGTAGGTATAGAGTGGCCCAAAGAGAGATGGACAGAAGGAACGGGGACAGGACGGCACCGCTGCGCACGCCGACGATGGCTGGTGGGCTTTTCTCTATCGATAAGGACTATTTTTACGAACTGGGAGCTTACGACGAGGGAATGGATATTTGGGGAGGAGAAAATCTTGAGATGAGTTTTCGGGTAAGCATCGTTGCGCGTGATTTTTTTTTATGGTTAAGTATAGTTTGCAGTTTTAAAGGGATGTGAAAGCATTTACGTTTTGCGTACGTTAAAACAGCTATCAATGTTGAACTTGTAAAAGTTGTTCCTATTAACAATTTATGGTAGTAACAAAAATTGAATTAACCCTTTCTAATCCCTTGCGTAAAATTAAGCATGAATTTTGTAAGACATTTGCTTTTTTCATAATCGCAATTAATTAATTAAAATAAAACGTGTGTAAATTAATAAAGAATTTATCGCTCGTGGATGAATTTTAAATAAATTTTATTTAGAATAAAATACATTTTTTAACAGGACAACACGTAAGATCTTGGTGGATAAAGCATGCTCTGAACTTTAAAATAAAATATAACATTTTAGTTTATCAGAAATTAATAAATTTATTTATTTATAAATATATAGTATTCAATTGAATTTTAGTTATTTTATATCTGATTACCGATATCCGATAACTAAATCTCGTTATCGAAAATCGATATAAAAATATCAGCTAAAGGAAATATTATGTCAACAGAAATGTCTTACATCCATTTATAATTACCTCGATTTTCTTAACTTTACAAAATATTTAATTTTGCTTGACATCTTTATTTCTTCATAACAGTATTAATCACGTACCTATCAAGAAAGGAAGCCATGTCCATATAACAAATTAACAATAAACATTTTAGCATTCAATTCCAGCCTGATGAATAACAAGCACGAAAAATTCGCTGGGGTCAAGCGTGTTTCATGGAATAAAACTTTTCTCATTAAACCTGCACACGAATATTTTAAATCAATGAGTTCCTTATAGGTTTGGCAGTGCGGCGGTATCTTAGAAATCAGTCCGTGCTCCCATGTGGGACACGTGTTCCGAGACAAAAGTCCATACACATTCCCGGGAGGCGTCAGCAAGATCGTCCTGCACAACGCGGCCAGAGTTGCTGAAGTCTGGATGGATGAGTGGAGAGACTTTTACTATGCCATGAATCCAGGTTAGACAACGAACTACGAGTTTTCATTTATCTCTCGACTATTTTTTTGATATCATATAATGCCGTAGATCATAATTATATACGCTTGAAGCGCAGACATATATGCTATAGACCGTATCGTATTCGGCTTACTAACTCGTAGTTATCCTCTTGAGCAATTTATTTGTTGAGAAGAGCATAGAATCCCCCGAGTATTTCAGTCATTTTATTCATTCTAATTAAATTGTTTCTTATACTATTCTGGTACAAGTAACATCTGTATTTACCCCAACGTCTATATCCTTTGTATACTCCCATCTTTATTTCATAAAAATTTTACTGGCATGTGGGATTCAGTATCTTATAAGACAATCCATATGAAAAATTAATTTTATCATGTACTTCATAAATATTTGTGTTGACGCCCTCTGCCTACTCATGGGTTATAAATGTCTTAACCACTCATCCAACCGACTACTAACAAGCCAAGAAATTTATGTTAACTAAATGTTGTTTTTTCATCATCCAGCTGGCGCGCAGCTTAGCAAGCGTGATAACAGCCACGTGTTAATAGAGTATAATAAACCGACAGCTAATAGCTTGATCACGAAACAAAATTCATATCGCTGCGGCAGTGTGCAGACCGGCGAACGAGTCTCATGGACGCCAACGATTTCTCTTTTTTTTTTATCTAATTTTAACAATTAACAAATGTATAAGATTCAAACGCGCGTCATGCGATTAGCTAACACACTAACAGAAGTTGAGTTGGCTAGATATGGATGTGTGGTGGGACATTGGAAATAGCCACGTGCTCGCACGTCGGCCACGTGTTCCGTAAATCGACTCCATACACCTTTCCCGGTGGTACGAGCAAGATAGTCAACCACAACAATGCGCGCCTCGCCGAGGTCTGGCTGGACCAGTGGAAATACTTCTATTACAACATTAATCCAGGTAGCACACTAACACTCTCATGCAGGCATGCGTGTGTACGTGTCTTTCCACCGATGTAACTGAAGGCGTTGCCGGTCGTAGGAGCTGCTTCTGCAGGGTTTCCTTTGCAATGTCGGAATACGACCTACTTGCATTTTATCGCGAAACCGAGACTTTTAGAAACTTGCACTCACATAAAGCTTCCGCGCAAACAAGCGATACCGCTTACGACGTGTGACGCAAGTATTTCAATATTACAAAAGAAACTCAGGAAACGATCGTACGGCTTAAGCTGCCACACCGTTTACTGCTCGACCATAGACAGTGTTTTGGAAAAAAAATGTCTACGTACGTTTTCCAAACTCCATAGCATGCACATCCATCTCTCTCGTACTGCTACATACTGCTACACTCGTTTCTTCACCCCACAATCTATTCCTTAGTACGTCATGTCCTTTGTATACTGCTTGTGTGACCGCTTGGTGTATTTTTTATTCCTTTACTCAGCCTCTAATGCGCATTCGTCATCGTCAGGATTAAAGTGTGTACATTTATTTTTTCATATCATTGCAGGCACTTTGAATTTTTACATGCAGTCCTCTTAATTTTTTAATTATTATTTTCAGCATTTACTGAAACACATCTTTCGGCAGAGCACACACGACTTTTTTTTTCGTTTTTGTTTTTAAGCTGTGTTTCACCATGTACTTTCCATATTCTGTGATCGCACGCAGAAGCACGATATATAGACTATTAGCTCTGACGCGCGAATGCCTTTTATTTCAAAGCTTCAACGAAATGTTGCAGGTGCGCGCAGCGTCCCAGTCGGAGATGTCTCTGAACGCGTCAAGCTGAGGGAGCAGCTCAAGTGCAAGAGCTTCAGATGGTATCTGGAAAACATTTATCCGGAGTCCCCGATGCCCCTGGATTATTACTACTTGGGTGATATCAAAAATTCCGATACTCACAATTCCGACAGAGTGCAGAGCTACTGCCTTGATACGATGGGCAGAAGAACGGGTGAGAATGTCGGAATGAGTTACTGTCACGGGCTCGGTGGTAATCAGGTACGTGTAATCGTTGTTTTTTGCATTGACTTATGTTATTTTTCATTGTGGCTCATTCGTATTATTAACTATTTTCTTGCAGATATTCGCCTACACGAAACGACAGCAGATTATGTCCGACGACATGTGTTTGGATGCCGCGAGTCCACAAGGACCGGTAAAAATTGTTCGATGCCATGGAATGGGAGGAAATCAAGCCTGGACCTATAATGAAGAGGTACTAATATACTTTTTTAATGTTAAGAAATAATCTTTATATAAATTATTAACGTATCATATAATAAAACTATTAATTTTTCAGACAAAATTGATCAAGCACGTCAATACGAAGTACTGTCTGGCTAAACCTCGACCTAGCGACCCGACGCAGCCTGTTTTATCGCCGTGTGATCAAAATGCCACTGGACAGAAGTGGATAATGCAAAGCAAATTCAAGTGGCAAGCCAGCTAATAGCCAATGACCGAGCGAAGTTCTCTAACTTCTCTGTTAAGGTCAACAACGAGAGCACTGGCGCGCTAAACTCTCGCTAAAAATGAACTCTCGCGTCCCTCGGCATAAGCGAATTGATGTTTGACTGGTAGGCGCGTTACGCCGTGCCTGACTAAGAACGCAAACGACTTATCGAATTGTCTCGACTTATCACTTTAAAGCTTAAATAAGCGCATGAAAAACTCGTGTATTGCGGTTTCTTCGGCGCTGCAACAGTGACTGTTGTTATTCAAATAAAGTAAACTAAGAAGACGGGTAATAAATTGAATGATAGTATGAAACGACGCTACGTCGGAATTGAGGAAAACGCAAGGATAAGCACAAACACTTGAATAGAAAAGGCATATCAGAATATTGTTATTAATAATATTAACTGTTAATCCATGTAGATGAGATAAAAACAAAGTGAGATTACTGATAAAATCAGAAAAGACATATGAGTGATTGCAAAAAGGTGTATGTGTGTTTAAATATGGGATGTGTGCAATTGCGAGTAGAATTGTAATTACTAGTGTTCGACTGTAAGTGCGATGATCTAAGCCTCCAATCTGCACAGTGGTACATAAAAGAAAAATACGCAAATTGTGTAAATTGTACAGCTGCTATTCCAGAGTGTCACGAACTCTTTTAAGTACGAGTGTGTTATTTATTGATATTTTCGAGATGAACCAATTCATAAACGTACGTGGGACAATTGCATCTTTTTATACTGTTATTATAGTTCCTTGCTTCGCTTTTGCGAGGTAATTAGGTTTATACATGTCACATATGTATACACCGGAGACCCAGAGATTATTTGCATTTTAAACTTTATTATCCGTTAAAAAATAAAATATTGGCTACTAACTGACTTTAAATTTTATGCTTATAAATGTCTTCCATAATTTTGATCAGCTAGCTTTCAGTCGTTTTTTTACCTGAAAAGTAAATAACTCCAATCTAATACAATTCCATGGAACTTTTAAATATTTATGTCCTTAATATAAAAAATGTAAATATTCCAACATTTTTAGGTCTAGATAGTTTTTCATTTATCTTCAATAGATTATAAACAATTATATTGAATATAGAGAAATTGTGAAAAAATCAGTGTGTTAAAACATTGTATAAAGACTGTACTGATAACACTTACTCATTCTTATGCCAAGTGAAACGCTTTGTAATACTTAATTACAATATGAGTTTAATGCTAATGTGTAGCATTAATTAAAATAAAGTTTGTCTCATTTGAATGGGCTTCCCTTAATTTTGATTGTAAATGAACAAAAGTTTATTTATGTAACAACTGAATCTGCAAATCAAAAATTTTTAATATGACAGATGTTATTGATATGTAAACAAAGATTATTCATAAAATTTTTATTGATTTACTCATAGTTATATGGTTAAAAAAATGTTTAGTATTTTTTTTCTATATATTGTTGAAAGTTCTGTGGAATCGTCCATAAATGCATGTGCAACAGTATAATTCATTAAAAAGATTATTTACTTATAAAACATGAGTTGGCATTGTACTTTATGTTCTAATTGTCGTTAACTTTTGTACTGAATGTATACTTTACTACATAATTACCAAAAAGACTCAACAAATAACGTCGAAAATCTTGGTAAGACAATTATGGTGATGGTGCACGTTAAATGTTCTTTACAGCTTGAATATATTTAATTATTCGTTTTAAGAATGTACTATTTATTTTTGTACAAACCCTTAATTCATCAATAAGAGAAATCACTGGAAACATGGTACTTGTTGATATAGTTAATATAAAAGATCGTCTATGTATATTCTATGATATATGAATGAATATCAAATGATGCATTGATCCCACTAACGGCCTAACATTTAAATTAAATAGAAACACAAAACTGTGTTTTTCTAAAGTAGACATATATTGTCAATAAACATTTCCAAACAAAAATTTTATGATTTCACTGTTAATGAATTTATTTTTACAATTATGTTGCCAGAGATTTCCGCAGTATTTCCAGCAAATCTGCATTTAATATACTTATATAGCGATTTGAAGAAATCATGAAAATGGTAATTATGAACTATGTATCCATAAAATGCTCACGTAATAATTGTATTTTATGAATCTAAATGATAAAATATTTGTTTATAACACAGTGGTAAAAAACCTATGCAGCTCGAATTTAAAATTACCATTCCGAAAAAGTTATACTTAATTATATCTGCATAAATAAATATGTATTTTGTTTATGTACAATGTCTCTTTCTTTATACACTTTATGTATGTACCTTATGCTTGATTGCATGCCACTTTAACTGTCAAATGGTTATAAACTTTGTTTATCGCTAATAATTGTGTTGTTTGAGTGTATATGCTACTGTACTATATTAAATTATAATATTAAAAACAACTTTTTACATAAATATTTTCTTACTGTGAAGTTTATAATCAAACTACAACAGATAAAAGTTTTATAATGATAATCAATGTTTAATGTATGCATGTACATATACACTTGGGTATATAATTTAACAACTTAATATTTACTATTATTTTTTTTCTTTTTTAATTTTTTAATAGTTTTGTTTAACAATCTCATTATTTATTTATTAACTTGTATATATTACTATATATACAAATAAAAAGTACTAAGTACTTCGTATATTGACGTGCTTGATCAATTTTGTCTGAATAATTAACTTACTAGTTAGTGTACCTTTTTACTCTTTAAACACAAGATTCAATGAATTTTATAGAAGATAATAAATTAAATTTTTATATAAAAAAGCAACTGTTATAAATGCTAATTCAAGTCTCACAATTTTTTAAAAAACTAATAAATTTTTAATATGGTCAGATGCTTTTAATGAATTGAATTTAAATTGAGAAAATTATCCTTGTGTGCGTTGCATGACTGGCCAATCTCACAAATCACGATCTACGCAACTTGTATATCTATATATAGCCATCCTTTTCCAAAGGTAAAGCTAGGTGCGTTCTATGTTTTTGCAGACGAAGAAAATATAGTGTGGTACTTCGTAAACCAAACAAAATATAAGCATCAGCAGTCGAAATTTAATCAACACCTGATTTTAAAAACTCGTAAAATTGAACATGTGAAAAATATTTAAATTGAATTTAAAGTATTTTATACGTAGTTAACCTAAAATTTACTATGGCTGATGCTGCTGCAAAAAGAGAGGCTAGGAGAAGACGCATTTTGGAGAATTCAGAAGATCGGCTTAAAAAAATTACCGGAAAGTTTAGCGATAGTTCTCCAGAAGGTGAGAAACTATTTTAAAAAGCTATACTCATTCACTGTTATTGTTTGCCTTTATATAGTGTTTATAACCTTTTACCCTATATTACCCTTACAAAACTATTCTTGTCTAATTACTTATTACTTTTGTTTTTTAGAAAATTTAAATAACAGTGTAAATTATTCAAAATCACATTCTGAAAATGGTTATATCGCAAAGAAACATGATTTGATTACAGAAAGCATAAATGTAGATAAAAAACATAAGGAATCTAAAGACCAAGGTAATCCGAATCATATGTGCATGTTTAATATACAGATTTAGTAAATTTTTTTGTTTTTTTTTTTAATAAAATTTTAAATATTTTTATTAATTATATGTATTTTTATGTAGTTGCAGTTACTGATCCCATTATTCCAAATATAAGATCTCCTTCAAGTGAAGAATATTCATCGGATAATATTAGTAATACTTATCCAAGTCTGATCTCTTCGCCAAAGGAAAATAAGAAAAACTGTGATACTTTAAGCACTAATGCAACATTTACCTCATTTGATCAAGTTTCTCATATAAGTCAGTCATTGTTATCCTGTTGGTTTTTTAGTCCTCTGTTTTGTGTTCTTCTTGCAGCATTTGTAAATATATTAATTTTAGCAAATGTGGATTTTTCATTGTACAAGGTAAGAGAAAATATAAATTCATATACCTTGATGAAATATTTAAGAAATTAAATTTTTAATGAATGTTTTCAGGGTATTCTTACACCTTATTTCATTTTGGCAATAACACGATTGTGCCTTGCAAACAAGTCTGAAGAATCACAAGATAATAGTATGTTAATAGCTGCATTAATCTTATGCAATATTAAACCTCAAATTGTGCATACTCTTAAAAGTGTCATGACGTTTTTTAGTACAATATTTAAGGATTTTGCGCTGTATTTAACAAGTTTTATATTATTTAATTGGATCATATCACTTTGCTGGGTTGATTTAAGCTATGTAAAGTTCTTTTAATCATGATCTTGGAAATCCTGTTTTGTACAAATGATAAAAGATAATTCTATTCATATAATAAAGTTAAGGTACTTAAATGAAAATATTTATTATTTTATTAAATAAATGTATATTTAAAAATTTTTTAATCAGACACAATCAAGTTATCAAATATTTGTATATAAAATATCCGCATTTATTATGTAGTTTTTTTCGACTGTTTTTTGGACTTAGTATCTAGTATTCCTCTATTTCTGACAACATCAATATGTCCCTGCCTTATCATTTGTTCTTCCCAAGATAATAAATCCATCTTGTACTTATCTAATTCTCTCTTTGAAGTTTCTCTATATTTATCCTTGATTGATTCGGGAAGTTGTTCCCAGTCTTGAGAGATTTTTTTCAGCCAGTCCTAAAACAATAAAAACATTGATATTCTTTTTAAATGATAAATAAATATAATTTAAGGTAGAAAATATTAATGACTGATAGACATCTTACAGCATATTTTTCGTTTTGTTCTTTCTGTACGATTCTCTCCTTTAAGTAAATGATAAAAGCTGTGGAGGGTCTTTTTGGTCGGCCTAGACTCTCTTTTTTCTGAAATTTTTAAGAATTAATATATGTCAAAAACCTTCTAATAAAATCAATTTAATACAATATTTATATAATTAACATATCAATAAAAAAGAAATAACCCAGAATATTTACCTCGTTAATCTTTGCTAATTCTTTAGAATGTTTCCGCTTCTGCTTAGCTTTCTCAATAAGTAGTTCTTGTTCTGGAGTTATAGTTTCCTTGTATTTCTCTAATTTTTCCAAATAAACCTCCATTTCTGAAAGATAAATTTTTTGCAATTCTTTCTTTTTATCTGGATCATAATTATTCCACTGCTGGGCGAGTACTTTAATTATTTCTTTATTTGGCAAGTTTGGCTGATCCTGCAACACCTTAGGTCTAAAAGTCTGTACATATTTAAGGTAGGGGTTTAATGGTTTTTGAGGAGGCAACGGTATCCCAAGTTTTTCAAGGGCTTTACTCGTTATTGCAGTCCGATGCTGCTCTGTGATTTTGGTACTATTTCTGCAGCAACAAAAAACAATTAATCAAATATAAAAAATGTAGAAAGAAAAAAACAGTATCATTGGATATATACCTTGGGCATAAAAGACTGCGACAACCTAAAACATTACTGGAACTGAAACTAAAAACTCTAAAAACGGACATAATTTTTCTAAAACGTCCAATTGTCTGAGCCTCTCTATTATATCAAAGATCACAATTTATAAAATTATAAGCGCGTTTTAAAAATCAACTGTTTAATTGTATGCATGCATTCACATTGCAGGTTATATCTTTCTCAGGTAAGGTTACAGCTGACCAAAATACGTCGCAACAATACAGATTCACAGTGATAGAAGTCTGAATATAGGGAAACACGCGGGATTGACTTCGTGGCCGGCGTAGAAGTCCAAGATGGCGATCGAAGTCGGGAAAATTCGTATTTTTTTATTGCCGCGGTATAAATATACACTTTAGTACGTACTGCTTTTGTAAAAAAGATTTAAAAAAGAAAATGGTGAATTACTGCGCTGTGCCAGGCTGCAAAACGAACCGCAAAAATCATGAGAAATGCACGACGTTTCATGTACCGAATGATCCGGTTATTAGAGAAGAATGGAGAAAGATTATTGGAGTTGAGTGTTTAGAAGAAAAGCATCGTATTTGCCGGAAACATTTTTCAAAGCAAGACGTAGTGTCGTCTACAGATTTTTTCGATTCGTCTGGAAATTTCATAACGACCGTAATAATTTTCTTATTTGCTACTCTAAAATAATGCGTTTGTTATTTATGCGTTTTGTGTATTTATTTATGTTTTAGCTGCCTTTAAAGCTTCCAAAATTGCAAAAAGATGCTAAACCACGGTTTGCTTTGAATGGCTCAAATGACAGTGAAAGTAATCTTGAAAATAATTTGGAAGATACAAGTAGTAATGATCTTGTAAATAAGAATATTGAAAAAGCAGACAGTAATGAAAATAATTTGTTAGAAGAAAACAATGTGAATGATTTTGTTCAAAATACTGGAGAAATTGAAATTGATGAGTCATTAATTAAAACTGAGGAACAACCTATTAATACAACAGAAAATTTATTGGATGTTGGAACTCAAAGTATCAATGAAAATTCTAAAAATCTTGCTTATGGGATGGTCATACAGTTTTCTCAAAACTATGATGGTATTAAGAAAGAATGTTCTCGGAAAGAAGATAATTATGTAGATAATTTTATCAAATTTTGTTCTAAATTAAATGAAATTAACCTACCTGACAATTGTTATTTCAATTACTCTGAAGAAAATGGTTATATTACATTATTTGAAATCTGTGCATCCAAGTTTAGTGAAGATAACACTTGTGCTATTGTACGAAAAAGCTTATTTATTAATATCAAATTAGAGATTCAGTATTCAATATTAAGCAAAGCAGTTGAAGCTGAATTATTTGATTTAAAAACAAATGTTCAAGACATTAATGATCTTGAAATTGTATTTAAAAAATTTAATAATATGAATATTTGTATTGGTATAGCAGATTTACAAGATGTTGATTTAGTTGCTGACAAAATATCATACACAGATACTCTTGGAGTTCTGAGGCATCGTAGATGTAATTTATTAAGTATCAATAAAAAATGCTATGTATGTGCCAGAGTAAGAAAAACAATTTATCAAAAAAAAGTACGCATGGGTAAACGAAATATTGAAATAAAAAAACCACTTGATTTATATAATTCAAATGAATGTTACTTAAAGAAAATATATATTCAAAGGAAAATTATTAATAGAATTAATTCAAGAGTAAAACAATTGAAATGTGATTTAAAAAAAGCAAAAGAAGTTATGAGAAAGACAAATCTAGATGAAGTATTAAATATATGTTTAAAAAATGAAATCCCAGATATACAAAAGAATTTATTAAGACAAATTCTTTCATCTACTCAATCAAATCATCCAAATGGTAATAGATTTGATGATAGCTGGTTATCTTCATGTGTATCATTATATACTCAATATCCTAATGAATATCAACAAATTCAAAATTTGAGTTTATTACCTTTACCTTGTGTACGCACAATAAAAAGATATATTTCATTCAAAACGACCTCTTTGTGTCACGAAAATGATGAAACATGTGGTCTTTTATTTCATACTTATTCAAAACAATTACCTTGAATTCAATTTGAATTCAATCCAAGTAATTGAATCAATAAATTACTTTTGTTAAAAATTTTATGAAATTTGAGAGTAAATATTGAAAATTATATTTATTATTAATTTCTGCAAAATTTCAATAGCTTTGTAATTATTAAAAATATAAATATGTTTTGATATAGGCTAATAGTTAAGCTTTGATGCTATGGAAACTTATGACTGTACATACTACAATATAAAAAATAATACTTTTTTGAATTCAGAGCTAGAATGCAAATTTTAAATATTCTAGAAGTTATATATCTGTCCTTAATAGTGATTAGAAATAGAAGTAATAATATGTATTACTTCACAAGTCAAAAATATTAACAAAAACTTTTAATTTTTAAATAATGTACAATTTTTGTTCATTTCTTTAAATACAAAGTCATTCATAAGTATAGTGATACAATAATTTAATGTCCAAAGGAAATATTAAGATATTTTATAAAATAGTATTTATATATTTCAATAACAAGACTGTATAAATATTGATATTAGATTAATGCGTATAATAAAAAGTTTAACTAATAAAAAGAAATGAAAATTTTGTAAAAATTTATGTAAATAAATTTCATTAAAATTAATAACATTTTTGCATTAATTTATTTTCTTTATAAATTTTAAGGATATTTCAGATTATTAAATAAATCGTAAAATTTACGTATATTCGTATACCTTTGCACAGACTTAAAAAAAGTCGTGCCATTTAAAATTTCAAAAATTTGAATACCGCGCGTAAAATCCATCCACGACGCCATGTTGCATATAGCAGCTTCAATCGAGTCCGTGACTACTATCCGTGATCGAGTCGCATTTCTTGACTGCAGAATACACCGTGGAGTTTCCGAACGTTTTAGTTTTATTAAGGTTGTACTTTCAACAATCACCGGACTGGCAGCGATTGCAGACAAATCATCTGTTGATATGGTTCAATTTTGTTTATATTTAGTTTTTTAATAATCATATAGCTCTGGTTAAGACTAAAACCGGTGATTTGTGACTCTTTTAAACATTTTTGCTACAGTACTATATCATTTTTATAGTGTTAATAACGAAGTGATTGGAAATAAATAATGGTTAATTATTAGCGATTTTTTCCTGCAGCGAGAGATTGAAGAAAAAGCTTAAATGACTCATTGTCATTTGTGACTATTTATTTTAAATTTGTCCACTTTAACGCTTGCGATTTTCGATTGGTTCTTTAACGTCTAATCTCGTTAAAGTATTTTTCTCGTCGTCATTGCATCAGTTTCGTGATTTCCAACACCTTTAATCAACAAGTTGACAATAAACAATTTTTCTTTTTCTGCTATAAGCAAAATGTGCGTTTGACAAAAGTGCGTTGATTTTAATGAAAAGCAAGTACAAAAGTAGTTAGCATTTAGAGTAGAAGAAACAGTGTCAGTGAAACCAGTTGCTGCTGCTTGTAATCATGGTAATGAGATAGATCCTTGTGAAAACTTATTTTACATTCTTTAAGTTTGTTTTTACATTGTTTTTTTATTTTTATGTACAGCACGGCAGAGTAAAAGTTCGTACTACTGAAGAGCAAGAGAAAATCAAACAGGCTGAAAGACAGAAGAAGGCAGGGGAATTTAAAAAAGGAATTGAATTAGTCTTCCAAAAGGTAAATTTTATATTTGCTTGAATTTTTAAAATTTTTAATTAAGAATATTAAATCATTTTTATTTTTAGAGGGAAAAGCAAGAATGGGATGATGAAATCCTTTTAATCACAGAAAAATTATTAGTCAAGCATCCAGATGTTTATACTTTGTGGAATATAAGAAAAGAAGCTTTTCTAAACAATAACTGGTAATTTATATTACAGTTCAATATTTTATCCATTCTACTTTAACCTCCATTGCAATATATTTAGTTTGAATCTAAATATGACTTTATTCAATATATTTAATGTAGTAAAATTACCTTTTCTATCTCTTTAAATATAGGACCGAGGAAGAACGGATAGAAAGATTAGTAAAAGAATTGTACCTTACAGAAACTAGTTTAAGAGAAAATCCCAAGTCATACTGTGTATGGCATCAACGTACATGGGTAATTGAACAGTTACCAAAACCAAACTGGAAAAGGGAATTAGATTTATGCAATAAATGCCTTAACCTTGATGAAAGGAATTGTAAGTTTAATTAACAAAGTATAAATATTTAGAATTTAAAATATATCAGCATTGTTTTTCAGTTCATTGTTGGGACTACAGGCGATTTATTGTTAGTAAAGCGAATGTATCAGATGCAGAAGAATTAGAATTTACAACAACTAAAATATTAAATAATTTTTCAAATTATTCTTCGTGGCATTATAGGAGTAGATTGTTGCGACAATTGTATCCAAGTAATGTTCATGATTTACCGATTAAAGCAGATAAACATAATGAAGGTAAACTAATAAATTATAATCTCTTATCTGTTTACTAAATTGATTAATGATCTTCAGTTTTAAAAATTTTATTCTATTTTTAGAACTTGATCTTGTTATGAATGCAACTTTCACTGATCCAAATGACTCAAGTGCTTGGTTTTATCATAGATGGTTATTAGATTATTGGAAATCACCAATTAAATTATGGCAAGCAGTTTTCAATTCTACAACAGTAACTGCTGCATTTCACAAAGAAGTAACACTAAGCTTAGAGTTATTTGTAAATGGTGAAAAAGTTTATTGTAATTGGAAATCTGCAAATGGAAAAAAATTTTCTGTTGTGTGGTATGCAGTATTCGAGAAACCTTCGTGCAATAATTTTAAAGAAATAACTTTAAAATTTGAAGAAAATCTGTACAATTTTAAGCCTTTAAAATCTTCAAATGAATGGATCTATAAAAATGAAAGATTAAGTGGAAATCAAAATAATCCTAAGTTAAATGAACAACTGCAAAATTATCAAACTCTGTTAGAAATGGAACCATCTAACAAATGGGCTAAATCAACAAGTTTGCACATAATGTTGAATTTAGATCCTATGGAAAAACATTCAAACATCATGAAGCAATTAAATGATTTAACAGAAGTTGATCCACTTAGATCAAATTATTATAAAGATATGCGTATGTAAATTATTTTAAATACACAGTTCATTTTATTTTTAACTTGAAATTTAACAAATAAAAAATATCTTTTGCAGGAAGTAAATGCATACTTGAGTATACTCTAAATTCAATTGAAGCTGAGGCAAATAAAGATGATATAAATCGCAATATCAATTTATCAGGCTTAGAATTGACAGCACTTTCTAGTCAACAACCTTATTTGGCATTCTATCAAGAAATAAACTTTAGTAACAACTTTCTTGGACATCGACTTTATCAGCTGTATTCCTTACAAGACTGTGTCAAGCTTGATTTATCAAATAATAATGTTAATTCTTTAAAAGCATTCCCAACCTTGAGGAGTTTGAAGGTCCTGTTATTGACAGATAACCAAATAACAAACTCTGAAGAGGTGCTTGATTTGATAAAAAGGCATGACTTAACAAAATTAGATTTAAAGGGAAATGCGGTCTCCAATATGGATTCACTAGTCAATGAGATCAAGAACAGTTCTCTGAAGGTGGAGGTGGTGGTTTAAAACGTGTAGTCAAAATATGTGTACATACATAAATAATTTTATACAAGTGTATCAAATTTGTTAAATCTTATTAGATGTGTTTAAACACTGAATGATGCAAATGGCATTTAGCTTGCTGTTGATTTGCACAAGAGATAAAATAAAATGAATCATACACTTTTAATATTTGTACAGCGCCATTAAAATTATTACTCATTAAAATTATTACATAAATAACGTTCTCGTTATCTAAACCCAAATCCGCCAATTACAAAGTGAAAGTACGCGATCCAGAAACGCGGCGCTCTTATGTTTCAAAAAAAAAACAGCGCACAAAACGGCTAATCAACGAAAATTCCTCGTAAACAATCGGCGCGAAAAACCCAAACCGATCAACGTCCGCAGCTTATCAATATTTGCTCCAAAACGGCAATCGTCGGCTCCGATCTCCAATCCTCTGTAAATTAAAAATGAATCACTCGCTCGCGTGAATTTTCCGATGAATCAGCCCGGCCGTGGGCGCTCCTTATCTCTCTCGAAATTCGCTTCTCTCGTTACGCCCGTAAACAAAGTAACGGTACTTTCGCCGTCGCCTCTCGAGAAGGAGAAACTTTTTTTCTACACAATCTTATATACACACAGCAAGACCAGGGCGAGCGCAGCAAAAGCGAAAGAGTAGCGCGCCCGGCCCGCTATATACACTCGAAGAGAGAGGGCGTTTCGAAAAGCGAACGCTAGGCCTGCAACGCGTGTGGCTGCATCAGCATAGTGCACTGGCGCGCAGCGCGCCTTTTACCTACATACATACATATACATCAGCCGCGCCGCTCTCTGCGCGCATTTTTCCTCGCACCTGTATGCGTATACACGCGTATACTACGTATACAAGTACACGCACACACTTATAGGTTATAAAGTACTCACGCCCTAACCTTAACCGAGCGGGCCGCTTTCAGTTGCGCCTACATACCAGTTCGTCGCGCGCGCGTGTGCTCTCTCGGCGTATGTAGGAAGTCGAGCTCCTCAGTGCAGACGTCATCGGAAAGTTCGCGTATATGCCTCCTCTGCAACGGCAGCGGAGCGAGTAGTCGCTTGCCAGAAGCAGCAGCGCGCCGCCAGTGATACAGCATACTGCAGCAGCATGACGGGCTAAGCTTAGGCCGCGCGCGCTCCTCGGCTTCTTTATTATATTGTTATAACAATCGACAGACGTAGTGCGTGCCTTTCTACACCTCACTGTGTGTGTATACTCTATCGCCTATTTTCTTTTTTTTTTTTTACCGTTTAACCCTTTCTCTGTCTCTCTCCGCTCGAGAGCTCGCAGAGAGAGAGACCGCAGGCTCGGATAAATCTGTAATACTACGTGCGGCGCGCAGCCCACGACGAAGACGCTCCTGCTGCGCGCCTACCACCGAGGAGACGTGCTCGAGAGTCATTCTCGAGGCTGGGAGAGTTTTTAGAGTGTACAAGAAAGTATAGAAGTGAGCTAGCCTGGCGAGGCTGCCTAGATACGCAAGTGCATTATCGTAGTCTGTAAGGATGGCATCGGCCAAGAAGAAGCAGGACGAGAAGAACCTGAAGACGCTGCGCGAGCTGGTCTCGCAGCCGGGTAACAAGGAGTGCTTCGACTGCCAGCAGCGCGGGCCCACTTACGTCAACATGACAATAGGCTCTTTTGTCTGCACTACATGCTCGGGCATGCTGTGAGTATATAGTAGTCCGTCGCACACTCGCACCTCTCTTTTTCCCTCTCGCCAAGCTTGGCGCACTGCTATTTTCGCGCTGCCGCGGATGTATATGCGACGTGCTGTTTGCATAGAGAATTGTATTATTGAGCAGCGCGAATTTACGACAGCCGCATTCGCGATCGAATGTTTTTTTATTGCTTCTCTCTCTCTCTCTCCGCGGCGCGCGTAAGCTTGACGTATATAGTCACTCGGCGTTCACGTGTATGTTGCGATGATCAATTAAAACGAGTCGCTTTGTTGTCTGCTTGCAGCCGGGGACTGACTCCGCCGCACAGGGTCAAGTCAATCTCGATGGCGACCTTCACGCAGGAGGAGATCGACTTTCTCAAGGAGCGGGGCAACGAGTTCTGCAGGGCGATCTGGCTGGGACTGATGCCCCCTAGCAGCACGCCCCACGGCAGCAAGGACGAGCAGAAGATGAAGGACTTCATGAGCGCCAAGTACGAGCTGAAGAGGTATTACCTGGACCCTGCGATGGCCACTCAGCTGCTCAACCAGAAGTCCCAGAGCTTGAGCAGGAGCCAGACCAGCGCCAAGAGTAGTTCCTCGAGTAGCATTTCTAACGTTGTCAAAGCACCTCCCAGCAAGTCCATATCCTCTCCTCTGCCACTGTCGTCCATTAAGACCAAGGAGACTGAGCTCGTCAACTCCAATACGGTGGACTTCGTTGCTGACTTCAGCAAGGTTCCAGCTCCCTCACCTCTCACCATTCCGACACAACCAAAATTCACACAGCCAATTGTGCCGCAGCCTTCTTTTGCTAATTTTGATAATAATCCTATTTTTAATTCTGCAGGTATGTTTCTCTTTTCATTTCATTTGTTAATTCTGAATTTTACAATCAATGCAGTTATTTACATTTTTGTCTTTCTCTAGCAAATCAAACGTCCACTACGCCTGCTTTTGCAAATACTAATGGGACTACATATACTCCACCATCTGAAGACAGATATGCCGCATTAAAAGACTTGGACTCTATGATGAAACAAGCAACGCTTAAAGATGAACCTGTGTCTCCTAAAGTGTCATGGAGTCTGAAAGATACTAATAATGGTAGGTTACTTTAAATTTATATAATAGTAGGAAAAGTCAGCCAAGCAAAAAGGATTTTAATGTACAAAAAACTTTTTTTCAGCTCAAAATTCGACGTGGTCTGCCTTTGATCAAACTAGTTCCCCTTTTATTTCAAATCCTTTTGCTGGAGATACATGGCAGCCATCTGTTAATATACTCAACAACAATCATAATAGTAATAATAATAATTTTCAACAAATAGAAACTGGTGTTTGCAACCCAGCTAACCCATTTAGACAAACACAAGTTCCAGTGTTTAATAATGGTAAGAATTTTTATATTCATTTTCAATAATTTCAAGATAAATTATTTATTCATTTATCATAAAAAAAATTAATAATTATTTTAGACTTCCATTGGTTTGGACGAGACACTCAAAATATGGAAAATGTTACATCTAGTCATTTATCTCCTCTGTCGAACAAAACGTGGCAACCAGCTGTAACAGGATTCAGAGCTAATCCTTTTGCTGTATGTATTTAATAATCTTTCTTAGCTTGCAGAAATTATAAACTTATGATGTAACTGTTAAGTATTTAATGAGACTTTATTTTTTTAGGTTGGTTCTGGTTTTGGAGACATAACGCGAAATTCGAACAATCCTTTCTTGTGATTAACTGCATTAACTTTGATCAACTGATAAGAACAAATATGAACTACACAGAAATGTGTAATTTGAAAAAGAGAATTTTTATTGTACATGACTAAATATGGCAATTAGTGCTGTTAATTTTAATCTCTCTAGGAGCACCAATCTCTCTTTTATCTCTCTGATTTTTACAAGTAATATTATTATTATTTATAAATTTAATTTTGCATATAATTTTAAATAAAAATTAACATTTGTTATTGTTAATTGCATTGCTACAAAGCTGAGATAGCATCTGTAAAATGTATTTGCTGCTTGCTTGACTTTTCCCTTTTTATAGCGACTTTTTTTATTGATTAAAAAAATATAGTCTCAGGGACTGTTTTAAATAAAAAGTTAATAAAAATAATATAAATTGAAAAAACCTTATATCCCAGTGATAATATTCTTTGAATAAAAGTAAAAAAGATTTATTGAACAAATTACTGATATTGTTTCTACAATCAATGGTCGGTGATCGATGGATTAACGACGTTCATCTTTCAGTGAACACATACACAAAATGTAAAAAAAAAAATTATGGTTGCATAGGTGCACACTTAAATACTTTATTTACTTAGAAATATTCTAATAAATACAAAATCACAAATGAACACTTAGTCTTTGTTTTAGCTTAATAACAGTAGGTCGACCATACTTGCACAATAGCTATTTACTCAGCTGTTACACTCGCTCAAGCTAGAATGATACTGGGTCTGAAGATTCGTTATAATGACTGGTTTTGTTATAAATTTTCTTCTGCCAGCGAGGTAGTAAAAGAATGTTGCGAATAAAAAGTTCGTGTGTCACTTTGTTATGTAAAAATTTTCTCACATTGACACGATATACTAGAAGACTTAGATGATCGTCTGTTAAAAACCTAGCTGCCCATATGACAATGATTGGAAGCATCGATGAACAACGAGTCGTCGTGAAGTTGATCTACTACTTGGGATACTAAACGAGTTGATCTAAAAAAAACGTCGAAAAAAAAATATCAAAAAACACTAATATGTGGCGAGTTGGCTAGTCGTGTTAGTCATTTTTTTCATTATTTTTTTCTTTTAAATATCTCATTTATATTATGTGTACGCAAAAGACAATGACGACCTGCAAGGCGATGATAACGCGACTTCGTGATATTAAATAGGGAAAGTATAAGGTAGATGTAAAGAGGCCTGAAGGCTCGAGAGTAGGCATATAAACGCGTATGAACTAAGCGTTGGACGATTACTCATTGTCATTTTTCAATCGATAAAAAAAAGGTCGCACTATCCTAACATCCATTGCTGCTAGGATTTCCGGCTTTTGGCAAAGGTCGCACCAAGTACAACTTCTCTCCTTGTTTGTTAGTATAAATCGGTGCCCGCTGATAATGATCTACAAGCTGATCCAGAGTATGAAACTTCCTTTGGCCAATGCAGTACAATGCACCTTCGACATGCACCCTAAAATGCTTATTACGGCCTGGTGCCTTCAATGAAACCGAATAGTCTCCCATCTGAAAAAAAGACAAAAAGATAAAATTGTTGATTTTCATGTAATAAAATTTAAAATGTTAAAAAAAAACTTTTAAAGTATAAAAAAAACAAAAACTTGCAGCTACCTATTATTATGCTTTCATAATTTTCGTTGATTGGAATAAAATTATAATATTTGTAGTGAATTCAGTTATCTCATTGAATGAAACATAAATATACCATGAAGGACGTAGTTTCTGATCACTTACGCGACATTCGTTATTATCTATTCCGGCTTTAAAATATGAAAGTTCTCATAGTTTTTTTAGTATAAAATATAAACTTTATTGTATGTAAATATATTACTTCATCGTTTTAAAAAAAAGCGTGTTTTAATAAATAAACCAAAAAATGATCAGAAATCCCGTCCTATACGACAATATAATGACACAATTTTAATAATGTAAAAAACATCTATATACAATTAAATGAAAGTAATTTATATAAGGTATATTTTAATTAAATAATGCTGGCTACTTCTTCGAGAATGACGAAACTACTAGTTTAGATTGAATAAAATAACACACGTGAAAGTATGTATATTTTTGTGTATTATAATAGATCGAAGCTCCTTATAGAAGCATGTTGACTGGCAAAGGCGAAGCTCGTCGCGAAAACTAATAAGATTCGTGGCTTATCGAAATTTTGCTCATATTTATATTGATTTTAATTATAAGTATTATATATTTTAATATTCAATAATAAGTGCCTGCATCGCATTTTCTTTTTTGTGTTTACCAAAATAATCTAATTAATCTCGAACGTGCAGGTGTGTTCATTACAGAAAATAATAGGTATAAATAAATCTAAAATTGATTTTTTGTAAAGGCCAAACTGTTTATTAAAGAAAGATTTTATCAAAAATTTTATTATTAACTGATCTCAAGGAAGTTATAATTTCCTTGAAGTTTTAAACAGTATTTGATTGTATCTATGTATATAAAATTGAACACTCATACTTTCGTCATTAAATCGAGATAAATATATGATTGCCACTGCAATCTTAAATCGCGTCGCAAACAAAAGAATTAATTTGCTCTAAATGTGTTTACAATAATTATGACTGTTTCAATGTTTTTTTTTTATATTTCTGAAATGCTTTTGATATGCCTTACTTGAGTTTTTCAGTATGTTTTAATGAATTTTACGAGCTGAATATTTTAATATAAAGTTATTGTTTTTTTATAAATATTAAATACGTAAGCTTTATATATTATTGCACAAGTCGTAATAATTTAAGTTTTTCGTAATGTTCTCATTGCCGTTTCCATTTATTTGTCAGCTTGTTTATTATTATTAATTATGAATTAGATATTTTTATATTAAAATTATTGTTTTTCTTTAAACAACTATATAAGTTTTACATTATTATTTTAATGATTTAAGTATATCCGTGACTTATTTGCCAATTCATTTATTTTGATAGTTATTTTGTAACTCGTATTTGTAAATTATTCTAATTACATTGTTATTAAAGTATAAACTTTGCAAATTTCAAATCATTTTAAAAAAATTCCAGTACAATGTAATTTGAATAATAAGATTTATTTCTTTCCGAGCTTAATCGCTTACGGAGCTAACGATTTTCTGAAAAATCGTAGTGACACCGCCTACGGGAAAACCCGGAACCTTTATGGTGGGCACTGATAGACTGTCGTTAAGATAGCCTACCTGTGGTACGGCTTCCAGCTTTGGCAAATGAGACGCCAGAGTAGGTTAAGGACAGGCCCATTGGGCCGACTTAAGGGCACCACGCGAACCAAAACGAAGAGGACGGGACCTTTGATGCCGCCTGCCACCCTTATAAGAATCCGATTGCGCAGCAGAGCAAACAGTTCATGTTTGGTTCAGTCAAGCTCAAGTTCACGTCTTATTTTCGAAAATTCACGTCAGACAAATTTCCTCTTTGAAAGATCGGTATTGTGAGAGAGAGAGAGAGAGAGAGAGAGATTTTTTTAGAATGGCAACTTTAGACACTGAAATTCGAAAATTACAACCAGTGGAATTGTGTGGGTTGGCACAAATTTTAAATCACAGAGATTCGTGGAAAAAAGTAATGGCAAATGTTGTTAATGAACGCAATGAAAATGTTTTTAACAATATACATTTTGCGTAAGTATTTTATATTTTTTAACGCCAAATCACGTAAATATAATCTATAAAAACTTTTATTTTTTTAAACTTAAATTTAAATGATAATTTTAAAACGAAGTATATTAATTAAATAAGTTTTATATATAATTGAATTTATGGCTATTACAGAATGATTGAGGAAACCATCCACCAGCAAAAACGAAGTGGAGCTGACATATTCTTAGATGATTGGAGCACACTAGGAAGAAAACGACCAACATGTCGCACTTTGTTGGACTTATTAGTCAAAACGGAACTTTTTAGAGCTGCAGATTATTTAGCAGTTGATATCTTAAAAGGTAATAACGTAACGAAATATCTTAATATTTTCATAAATTAACCATGAATTTAAAATAATACAAAAAAAAACGAGGTTTGCATAAATTTAAATATAGAAATATTTCTAAAAATCAAATCATTTTTAGGCGATCCTCCCAAGCGGCCGAAGTTTGGTCCAGCCGCTGCAATATACCCATCCGAAAAAGTATTAGACGAAATTCTAAAAAAACAGACTGCCAAATTGAAAACCGAATGCAAGGTATCGGAACCACGGTCCTGGTCTTTTCATTTTGCGGAAGAACCGGTCACTGTTATAGCTGGTCTTGGCAAACAGGGTGATAGCAGTGATTGCTCTGATTTGATGAAATTTAGCAGTGATAAATCGGATTTAATGAAATTTAGTGATTCGGGAGAAGAAACTCTTGAAAATATTCCTGAGCAATTAAGAGATTTGATGAGATTTAGTTCTGAAACTGTGGTTGCTGAAAAACCTGAAGTCGTAAGTACAATTAATTTTAATATATAACTAAATATTTTCAATAGTATTTGAAAAATATCTTTCAAGCATTTTACGTTTTAAAATTTAAATGATTTATTTTAAAACTTTTTATTTTTGTACTTAATTAAAATAAAATCATAATGTTTGATAATAATTTTAAAACTATTTCAAAAGTGTTAATACTAAAGTTTAATATAAAACTTTTATTTTTAGGTCGGCAATTACGTTTTGCGAGAAGCTTTATCTGCAGATATACCTTTGTGTGTAAAGGATGACTTTCAGACTAGTGGATATGTTTCCATGACAAAAAGTTTAGAATACGAGAAATCGATAGAATCTACTGATATGCCAAAAACAAGGATGTCACCGAGTGGACGTGTGAATTTACCAAATGTTTCTCAAAACGTCATACCAGTAGTAGTTCTAGAGTATAATGAAAAAGACGAGGCTACTGCGTGATATTTGAGTATTATTTATATAATACGTCATTTATGACTTCGAAAAGAATAATGTAATAATAAGAATAACTCTTTTATAAATTAATTTTCGTTAATAAATATCTTTACATCAAATTTTTTGCTGTCGTCTTAAAATATTTTATCTATTAGTTCTAAAAATCAGCTCCCGCCCCCCTCCAAAGTACCTCCAGGACTTAAAACTGGAGGAGAAGGTTCGGCAGCAGCGGATCGCTGACTCGCGTCCTAGCCGCCGGCGGCATAATCCTCGCCGGCAGCTGACATTGGACGATTACGAATCCGGTGTTCCGCTGCGATCTTCTGATCGGCTTTGGGAACAAGGAGGACCACTCAGCTTATCAAATCGCGATAAGCAGCCCCGAGAGCCGTGAAGACAAGGGTGCCTCCTCCAGTGAGGGCTCGGTGATCACCGTCGTGCCGGTGACCGAGCCCTCGCGAGGCCTGAAGCGCCCGGGAGCGGAGAGGTCACGGAAGGGTCGCCGGACGGGCGTCAAAGTGAAGGCCCGTCGGGAGGAGGCGAAACAGGCTTCGGGACGCTGATCTATACCAGCCGCAGGATTCCAGCACTCGCTCGACACCGGCAGGAGGAGGCCGAAGCCGCGCAGCGAGCAGCCGAGGAAGCTGCTGAGTGTTTGCCTGACCTCGCTCTGCTGTGACCGGGTGGTAAACAGAAATCGTAGGACGATTTACAGTTTAGGAGGGGGTATAGTAACGGGTAACCGCGCATTGCTGTAGTGGAATGAGAGAGAGAGATATAATTTATTTACGAATTATATCTCACTCTTATTTCCTCTGGCTTAGGTTGCAGCAGCAGCCAACGGCGATTTTCTCGGCTCAGCGGCAACGGCGCAGCACACCACTAAGAAGATCGGCAACGCCGAATAGTCAATATATTCATTGTAAATTTGGAGCTCCTGCGTGAGCCTATTGGTATGCGTGATATGTGTGTCGCGCTCGCGTCGCGGGGGGCTGAGGCGCGCGCCGTCGGCAGCTGGATGCCGGCACGCGCCTTGATCGGTAGTTTGAAAGTGTCGCTGCCGAATTAATAATTAACTTTGGGACGCGAGTAATTGCATGTCGGAGATTTGGATATTTGGAAATTAAAGAGTTGTCGCGGAGACGAGCCAGCGTAGCTCGGATTTCTTAATTTAAAATTCCGTGCGCGAAAATTAACGTAACAGTATTAAAAGTAATTATTTCAAGAAATACAATAATATATCAATAACACTATAGCTTAACGCTGTATTAATTTCTATCATCAATTCATTTTTAAGTTTATAGCCTTATTATGTTTTTGAGTTGTTTTAAAGTAAAAACAATATCAA
>JAPYZA010000358.1:0-30495 GCA_030522685.1 Eupelmus azureus
GCACGGCATCCGCCTTTGCGGCGACTTTTAATAATATATAGATATATACAAATATAAAGGTTACAGGTTGACCAACGAAAAAATAACAAAGTGTTTATATTGTGGTTGTAATAATTACCTATTAGTCGTATAACAATATAATAAGTTTAAAAATAAATAACAGTGACGTTAATGATTTTAAAATTCGTTGTTATTATTAAAAGCAAAATATTTCAGAAAAAATTTTTAATTTTATAAAATAAAGATTAATACATTTTAAAATTCGCGGGCCATCAATCATTCGATTGCGATTCGATTGTTTATTTATAGCCGAACAGTAAAAAATAAATAAAGAAAGCTTTAATTATAAACTGCAAAAATTTATTTCTAAAAAATACCACTTTCAGAATTTAATATTTTAAATTAATTTTTCACAGCAAAACACTTAACGATGATTTTAAGCAATTGACGAGTACCAAAATCGAATCTCCAATCTCGAAGTTCGAGCTCAAGTGAAATACCAACACGGCTCGGCTCTCGTTGGCTTCCGTCGATGGCCACAAGGTCTTTTCCGGTTGTTCCGCACACCGAACAAGATGGGTACGTTTGTTGTTTAACCATTTTTTTAATAATATTCGTCATTAACGAAAGTGCAATAAACTTTTATTTGTTATTTTACGTTTTAAAGTGTTAAGAGTACTTTTTGTGATACTTGCTGCTGTGCTCACTTGTTTTTATTTTAAAAATAATCGTGTTTCCAAAACGTGGTTGTGACGCGTGCGGCACTTGCTTGTGTTATTCATTTGAATAATTATTTTATTTAAGCCAATTTTTGATTTTTAGATTAAATGTTAATGAAGATTGATACTTTTTATAAAATTCGTTTTCAATAAAGCAATCGAAATATTTTTAAAAAAAATTTGAGGTTATGAATGCTATATAGTTTGCTGTTGCTTTAACCTTTCATTAATGTTTTACAGGTAAACCTCGTGGTCTTCGCACGGCACGAAAACACGTCAACCACAGACGTGACCAGCGATGGAACGACAAAGACTATAAAAAGGCCCATCTTGGAACAAGGTGGAAGGCTAATCCTTTCGGAGGTGCTTCACACGCAAAGGGCATTGTCCTTGAGAAAGTGTAAGTTGAAATCTGTATTAGTAAAATCTGTATTTTAAAGTCAAAGTATCTAACATTATTTATATATTCAACAGTGGTGTAGAAGCCAAGCAGCCCAACTCTGCTATCCGAAAGTGTGTAAGAGTACAGCTGATCAAGAACGGCAAAAAGATTACGGCATTCGTACCAAGGGATGGTTGCTTGAACTGCATTGAAGAGAACGATGAAGTTCTAGTTGCAGGATTCGGTAGGAAAGGTCACGCTGTTGGTGATATTCCTGGAGTCAGATTCAAGGTTGTCAAGGTTGCTAATGTTTCGTTATTGGCCCTTTACAAAGAAAAGAAGGAGAGACCGAGGTCTTAAATAGATGTATTTTTACTTCGTTTAATAAACATCAAAAAAGTACAAGCTAGAATTTTCTTATTAAACCTTTACTTCTGTGTGATAAGGATGCATGCAAATGAACGTAACGTCTTACAAAAATAATAACATTTATTACTAACTTATTTTACATAAATATTAATTATAATTAATAAGTAATTAGTAACTTTCATTCTCATAAATCATATTTGTTGCTTGTTCTGTCAACACAAGATTGTTTGTAATTGATTTTGTTAATGGTCTGACTACTTTGTTTGAATCTTCTGGAATTTCTAGATTTCCAATTTCGGTTCCATTAATCAAAGCCTAAAATAAAAGATAAAATTCTAATTAATGTTAAGAAAGTATTCATAAAATTATATTACCTACACACCTTATTAACTATTAAAAATGTTGAGTGAATATTATTTATATAAGTTGGTAAATCATTGTACAATTCAGTAAAATTATCAGTCTTAGTATCTTCAACAGCTGGAGTAACTTCTTTGAACGATGTATTAAATTTTTGTAATGTTGTTTCAAAACTATCAGTCTTTCGGTCTAATTCTAATTCTTTCATATTTGCCTGAAATAATTTTGAAAAGCAACATTTTATATTGAATCCTCCTATAATTATATAGAATCTTAAAGAATTACCTGCACAGTTAAACATAGTTCATCTAAGTTATACTTTTCATTTGTTTGCTCAAGTAATAAATTATTTGATGACTCTGAATTCTCAGTTTTAGTACTAATGTTCATTTCATTTTTATTTTCATTATTAAAATCCATTTTTAGTAAATTACTATTTATACTGACTAAAGGACTTGCCTGCAAAAATATAAATAAAAATAATGTAATTTTTAAATAAGATATCTTAAACTATGTACATACCTTTAATGAATCATTAATAATTTGTTTATCATTTTTAAGAGATTCATTAGTGACTAGATGGACATTTTTTATCAATGATGTTAACAAAGATAAAAATTTCAATTGTTTGTCAATAGGACATTTTCCCTAAAAAAAAAAGATAAAATTTATTGAAAATTTATTAGATTAAATTTATTAAAAAATGTTTAAAAATGTACTAACTAGTAAAATATTTTCATCATTACACAATCCAATTTGTGAATAACATGTTAAAAGCTTATCTGAAAGAAATAATTTAGAAATTAGATAAATATTAAAGTTTATTTGCAATCAGAAGATAGATATCCTACCTTCAAGTGCATTATCCTTTAATTTATTGAAAGATGTAATATTAAAGCCTGGACCTTCTTGCAAAACCCAAAACAATAAATCAGTTCTTTTTGCTCCAGTCAATATTATCTCTTCGAATTTTTCAAAACTTGTTTGTGCTACTTCTGGGTAACGTAATTTTTCTAATGTGTCATACAATTCACGTAAAACATTTTTATCCACTATAAAAATAAATTTTTTTACGATAAAGGGATTAAAAATAATTGTATATTAATCTACTGTTTATGAGAATCAGCTTGATATTTAAGCAACAGATAAGATTCTTTTAGAATAAATTTTAATTTCATTTAAGTGTAATTATTCCTAATGTTTAATTAATTATTTGATTACACTTTTAAATGTATTTATTAATTAGTTTGCAAGTGCTGTGTGTAAATTAGCATGTAAAATTTTTATTGTCAACTTTGTTTTTTACATTTAAGAATGCATAGATAATTATAAAATTATTGATTTGCTAGCAAGTGGATTTGAATAATATAATTTAAAATCTTTATGTAAAAAGGATAATAATTTTTAATGTTTTATATTTCAAGAACTTTAGAAAAATAATATTATCAATCAAATAAAATGATAAAAAGTCTTCAACTATACTTACTTTTTCAAACAATTGTTGTTAAAATCTACACGTAAACTTGAAAAATAAACTAAAGTTTTTCAGGAAAATAAACAAACCGTCTGCCGCCCAGCTAACGGATATACACACCGCGTATTCAATCAGAAATTGAAGGAATAATAGCGCCACCTATATTGCAAGTCACATCCTTAAAATAACAACAGTAGATAAGGTACATCCCTGTTGTGGTAGACCTTATGCTTAAATTCATATTTATTATATTTCATATAATTTGTCAATTTTACAATCTGAAAAAAATAATACAATGATACCATTAATCTTTATAGCAGTCAAAGCCAACTATAAAAAAAATGTCTCATTCCAGATCATAGGAGCATTTGAAACGCGCAGCGCCTATATATATCTTTACGATAATTTCAAACTACCCCTATAAAGAACAACAGTTACGCAAGTTTAATAATGTTGTTAAATCCGGAGCACAGCGGGAGTAACGCGAGAAGAGCCGATAAAACTGTTACGACGGGCCCGGAGCAAAAGAAGAAAAAAAGTCTAAGAAAAGAAGCTAAAAAAAAAATCTTTACTCCGATCTCTTCAGCTACTTATCTATCCAAACGGTAAAAGTAAAAAAAGAAGGAAACAAAAAAGTCGGCGCGCGCTCGAATATCCCAGTCGTCCCGCGAGAAGATCGTATCTGGCGTAATCTGCGCGGTGGCTCGCGGGGGCGCGTAGACGACGTAGCACAGCAGTAGACGCGCGAGGGGGAGAGAGAAGAGCAACCCCCTGTCGAAAAAGGCCTATGGCCCGTGCGTATAGTATTAAAGGAGCGCTCCATCGCCGGTGGCTATCGCGCGTATAGATGCACGAGCCAAGGGGGCCGCCGCCGGCATCACGGAGAGAGTAGGGAGCGCAGTGCTGCTGGAAAAGCAGGCGGTGATTGTGACTGTGTGTATGTGTGTGATCACAGGAGGGGGGCAGTGAACCCCAGTGGTTCGAGTGAAAGAGAGGGAGAGTAGCACGCGCGACGCGGAGGGGGAGCAAAAGCCAGAGCAGCGAGCAGCATAGCGGTGGCGGCGGCGTGTGCGCGAAACTCACCGGAGCGAGAGAGAGTGGAGTCGCGCTCTCGCTCGGCAGTCAGCGAGTAGTCAGTCCGTGTGTGTAGTAGGGAGAGGAGAGCGTAGGAGAGAGAGAGAGAGCGAACGCCAACTCCAAGATGGATGCTCGGCTCTCTCTCAGCTAGTGGTATCTCTCTCGCGGGGTATGGATTTTAGCGCGTGATTTGCAGGCCTGCCGCCCGCTGTCGACTGCACACGCGAGAAAGAAAGAGACGCCGCCAGGGGCAGAGCGCGCAGGCACAGTGGTATATAGGGCTGCTGTCCTGCCCCCTCCGCGCGGGCCGCACTCTCGTGTGTAGGTGTATGCGCGCGCGTGCCAATCGCTCTCTCGCGCTCCTGTGCGGACTTGCGCTAGACTGGAGTATAGAGCCGAGAGAGACAGAGAGCGAGAACGGAGCAGTCAGCGCGAGTTCTGGCTGCAGTAGTCGTTAAAGGAAAGAAAGCCGAAATGGAGCGTTCGCCGCGGCGGCATCACTAGCAGCCCCCCCGCGCGCTCGCGGATATCAGCGAGAGTGAGCCCCCCTTTTCTTCGGCCCCGGAATCCGGAAGTGTGAAAAAAGTGCGCGTGCGAGTTTGTGACAAGGTTTGAGTGCGCCTGCTGCGGGAGGTATGCGCGCCGGCGGCGGCGGCTCGCTCCTTTCCCAGCGCAAGGACACGGAATGCCCCATCAGTTATGAGAAGCGGCCGAGCAGCCAAGCGGCATGATCAGCAGCAGCAGCATCCTCGGCGACATCGTCAGATAGACTCGGCGGCGGGGCTCGCTAGGGGCTCTCGCACCTCCCGGCGGCTACAATGGTGGATAACAATTGCATTATCGAGGGGAACGTCAAGTTCCGCGATGGCAAGAAGGTGAGTAGTGTCGTATATAAGCATTGACGCACGGCCCAGGCATGCACTCCCGAGAGCTAAATCAGAGAGCGTGCTCCGAAAAAAAGCAGCGGCTCTCGCGGATATACGTACGTGTGTGTCCGTATACGCTCGTGTGTATATGCATCCGCGAGAGGAAAGGCGAAAAATCGCTGGCATACCTGCTATCTCCGAGCGGCCTGGTTCGCTCTCGCGAAAGCTGCTCTTTTACTTTCCGAGCGTGTCAAAGCAAACGCGCGCGCCGCGATAGCGCGCTCTCTTATCTCGCGCTCGCACGGGAATACATAGCTATATGCACACGCGGCGCAGCTTTCAGAGCAGCGTGCAGCCAGCGTGTGCAGCGCGCGCCAAGCAAAAGAAAATCCAAGAGAGCTCTGCTTCTGCTCTAGCCAGCGAGTCTCTATATAATACTACACATCAGGGGCGTCCGCGCTTTTTCGCGCTTTCCCTTAGATATATATTCCCAAAGAGGAGAGCAGCAGCAGCCCCCCTCGGGCTCCCTCGCGCTGCTCCACCTCCATTGTACAACACGCACGTCGCGCATTACTACCACAGTACTATAAGCTTCGTATATATCTCGAATTTCGTGTGCGTGCGCTGCCAGCTCTATGTAGGAATACAAGGAAGAGCTAGGTGAGCGGCCGCGCGCGCGCGCGCTTTCTTTGTCGCTCGTTTTATTCACCTTCTTCCGGATACGCGGAGAGCTGGCCAGAGGCCGGCCAGAGAGATGATGAGTAAGTATATAGTGGAGCGCGCGGCTGGCGGGCAGCTGCGCACGGGAGATCCCCGAAGAAAAAGAGGAGAGAAAGAAAGCAGCAGCAGCAGCAGCATGCGGCTCTAGGTGTCTATACGCATTATGTAACGGGAGGAGCGCAGATCGCCGAGGACGATCAAACGGGAGAGAAGCGCGATTAACGATTAATGTCTCTCTTTACAAAGGGGGGAAAGCGACGCTTTCTCTCTCTCTCTCTCTCTCCGCAGCCGCCAGCCCCTGGTATACTATACAGCGGCAGGACGCGCGCCGAGTAGGGACACACAGAGGGGTGAAATGAATTGGCCGATTCTCGGCTTTTCACGCGCTCGCGGGGCCTGCGCTCCTTTTTTTTCTATTATTCTCCACGCGACGCACACGCGCCGGGGCCTCTTTATCCCGCACGCACCGGAGAGACCAGCTCCCGCGATAACATTGACGTGTTAATTCGAGGCGATGATTTGTTTACTGCGCCACGAGAGCACCCCGGCCCGTATACGTATACGTGATACTGCACGATGATATATATATTCGCTGCGCTACCCCCCTTAGTGTATATAATGCTTTTTGTTTCGAAGCACTTTGTACCTTTTACCTCGCTCCTCTTCCTTTTTTTTTTCATTCGCGTACGCAATGAGAGAGCCGGCTCGTATTCGAGGGAATTGATTCCAAGCGCCCGCGCGCGCGTGTGTACAGTAATTTTTTCTGTCAATATTGTACCTAGCCCGACGAGCGAGCGCCGTTGATTTTGCAGCGTACGCGCGGGGGATGTTCTGTGTTTGAAGAGCCACGCGCGCACGCCGCTCTCCTGATTATATACATATATTCGCCGCTCGGCTCTTCCCTTTTATTCGGGGGGCCCTCGTTAATTGTTGAAAAGGAGGGCTCTGTGTGCGCAGGCTGCCGCTGCTCTGTATAGGTAATCTGTACTACGGGGCGACGATTAATGACTTGACTTATCGGCCTGTTTGAGGAGAAAGACGGCCGTGTATGTGTATGTATGCACGTACAGCGAGGCGAGTTTCGTACGGCGAGAGAGCACGCGATAAGGCACTTTGCGCGAGTGCCGGCGCGGCTCGTTGTTGGACACGATAAAACTAGAGATTTTTATGCTTTTACGCGCACACGGCCCGTCACGAATCGTCGGGCGCGCGAGTTTTTTAATTTTTATTATCTACCTTGACGGCGCGATAAGTGCGGCTATTTTTATTCCGATATCGTATACACTATCTTAACTCGCATCGAATCTAAAGTATTAATCACTTCCCTTGCCTTACGTGCGCGTAGCCACGCTGCGACCAAACTTTACAATGCGCCCATTATGCTCATTAGCCATTGAACTTTCACAAACGAGCTCGCGCGCATAGCCGATATATTTTCATTTTGCTGCAGTAGCCGTCTGTTACCATTTCAGAACGCTAGAACATTCTTATCATCAACAATTTGCTCGAGCGCGAATATTGATAGCGCGAAATTGGCGTGTACACAGGCCGAAGCGGAGCTCTCTCTGCTCAAACAATGCCGCAGCGCGTCGGAACTTAAAGGCGCGAAATCAAGGAATAATTATCGCCGAGCAAACAGTCGAGCAATGCACTCGCTGAGAGCGCAAGTATGCGGGCGCGATAAATAATACTTTACCGTCTTATCAGCGAGTTTCGAGTTTCGACGCTTTTTTTTTCACTCGATCGCAGTATTAATAACGGCCAACTCGCTCTTTTTTTCTCGCTCTCTGAGCTTTGTGTGTAGCGAAGCGTTTTTATAGACTACTTCACAAGTCGTTGGAGCGTTTTTTTTAATTATGTACGAGATAAGTGACGGTAAGCGTTTTATTGCGCTCGACGAGGCTCGCGCGCGTGGCACATAAGGAATTATTAAGCCGGAAAATAAAGGCCGCCGAACTTGCGGGCTCGTCGGGAAAACGATGAAAAGTCCGAGCTGGTATAATGAAAGCGAGCCGGCCTGCCGTCTTATTATTACGTATAGAGCTTTACGACGCCGGGGCTGCTCCAGGCACTAAATCATTTTGAAATCGTGCACAAAGGTCGTCGCGCGCGCGCGCGGCGCAATACACATTTTCCTCGGATTTCTACGTCCCAGTTTCCTCGCGCGCCGGGGAAAAGGACGGCGATACGAAAAAAAAGCGGACTGAGAAAAAACAAGCCGTTAACCAGCTGAGTGGTGTATAATATACATTGCAATCCGTCTTGCTTCGAGTAGCGCTCGGGCAAAGGAGCCGTCTCTCTCTCTCTCTCTCGCTCTCGCTCTTTCTCGTGTATACATAAACGCAGGCTGCTTATTACGGGCTCATAAAGAATTCAGCTTGCTGTACGTACACATCAGAATGAAAAATATTCAGCCAACGAGTGCGCTCAGCAGCTTTCGCGCGCGCGCGCCTTCGCCAAAGTGGCTGGCACTTCTTTAGCTCTATTAGAGAATAAGAGCGAACGAGGGAGAGAGAGAGAGCGAGAGAGGAAAGGGGTATTTAAGCCTCGGAAAGGGTAGCAACCTCATTTATTTATATCGCACTATGCGCGCGCGCCCGCCGGCGGCGGCTCCTCTAGTCTCTGACATAGAGTGTGTACAAGAGAGCGAGGCTCAAACGAAAATAAACTCCGGGTGCGTATACGTAGTCTGGAGTACGCGCGTATGATGATATACAAGCGGCCCGTCTCTTATACACGCCGGATAATTACTAATTAACGGCCGACTCGTTATTATTGCTTTCTAGATAATGACATTAGAGACACTTTGCGCGCGCGGCAACCTCCTTTGCTCGCCGCTGCTTATACACACACGCACGCACGCACGATTGTTTAAACATTGACTTTGCGCGGAAGCTGCTTTTGTTATACCGCGAGGATGCCTTTGCGTATATAGTACAAGGAAAGACGAAGAGAGGTGATACAATGAGAACGATGCACGTATCTACAGGAGAGCGTATATATACCGATATATAATACCGTTCGAGCGCCTGTCGCGTTCTGGGATGCATGCCTCGCTGCTTCCGTTGTGCGTAATGCTTTTTTAATACGCCGGCAGAACGTAATGGGCATTCGAAACATTTTCTTCCTCTCGCATCCTTCTTGGAGAGCTTTTGTGCTGCTGGATTTTGTACGCGATGCACGCCTGAGATAATTGCTGCGCGCTTTTGTAAAAAATGCTTGTCCGAGATTTCTTTTTTTTTCTATACGTAGGTTATTGAAAATTGCTAGTGTGTATCGCGGCTGGGGAGTTGCGCAAGTATTACGGATATCGCGTGAGCTGGTTATCCGTTGAAAATCCGTGTAATTTTATAGTGCACAATGTCGTAATGGAGGATAGATTTTTTTTTTTTGATTTGTAAAGAAAAAGCGATGAAATTACGATGCCGAAAAGTCGGTCGCGTAGCGCGCGGCACTGACATAAAAGTGTCTCCCAAGAGTCGACGGTTTAAATTTGAAAAGAATTCCTTTTGAAAATGTGGTTTTTAGAAAAAGAGCGTTTTAAACTTTTGAAAGATACTGACTGTCGCAATTTTTTCTCGAGGAGCCCTTTACAATTTTGCAAGCCAAGGAAATGTTTTTTTAAACTTAATAAAACGCAGCTCAACTCCCGGCAAAAATAATAGCGTACTTTTTCGAGCGCGCGCGGCCCACGGCTACATGTTTTCCCGACTATACTCCGCGTTAGCCGTTTGCCTGGGCGCGCAGTGCGGGCCATAAAAATATTGTAAAAATGACCATGACCGAAAATGAAAATAAATGTTATTTTTCTGTTTTCAGTGGAAGTCACGCTGGTGCGTCATGCGGAAACTGTCCCCGGTCGCAGGTAACGTATAGCCTTTTGAATTTTTATCAAAATAGACCATCCGTTAAACGATACATGAAAGCGCAAATATACAGGTGCTTGAAATATCACAAAAAGATCAAGCCCGGCGTGAAAAACGGCTTTGTTCTGGCGCGCGCGCGGACGCAGGAAGCCGCGCGCACTCTCGCGTTTTCGTTTGTTTTCCCTCCGCGCGAATCGCCCCGCTTTTTTTTTATTTTTCCCAGCGTGATAATGTGATTTTGATGTCTCGACGCCTCTCGACTGTAAGTATATATACATCACGCGAGCGCTTGCTCTTTTTCCCTCCCCCGAAAACGCCGTCTTTATCTACCCTCGTGCAACACGCTCGTTATGTTCCTTGTACTACAAGCGCCAGATTAAAAGAGCTCAATCTCCGCGCGGCTCGGACGTAAACGATATTCGACTAGCGCTTTCCCTCCCTGCGGAATAATTTTACAGCCGAAAAAAGGCCGCATAAAAATTCAAATGCCATTCCGCGTACGTACGTCGCGACTGATTTCGTCGAAACGCTTCTCATATCCTCCCGGCTCCGTACCTATATGCATACACCTCTCGTTCGCTGGCGAATAAAAAAGCCAGAAATAAAAAAGATTACACACGGCGCTCGCGCACAATGGCCGCACGGCAAAAGTGCGCGTCCCCCGAGGTATATTCGCGTCCCATCCCCGCGGCTCTAAAAGCGCTCCCTCTCGCTCTTGCCGCAGCAGCCGGACGCGCGCGTGTCACGGAAAGTACGTAACTCTCTGGCGCGCCGCGTGTGCCGAGGGGCTTTTCGGGCTAAAGCGATTCCGCGTGTAACTTTGCGGCTTTGCGAGCGCGAAATTATCCGTATGTGACGCGCGCGGAGGGCTACTTGACACGCATGAATATGCATCGTTTAGCGAGCTCACCGGGGCTGCAGTTCACTCTCGATTACGAGGAGAGTAGGCAGCGTGATCGATATAAACGGGCGCGTGCTTGCATCGATCTCGCGCGCTGCATAAACATTAAACACGCTCGGGAGAGCGATCTTCGTGTGCATATGTACTCGCAGCGCGCGGGGCTAGACAAAGGAGATGCGTATGTACGAGGAGAGTGGAGAGAGATGGTGATGCGCCTAGAGAGAAAGAGAGCGGCGATAAAAACGATCAAAGAGCGTGCACAAAGGAGCGCTCTTTTCTCGCTGCGCGTTCCACGAACGTGCGTGCGCGCAGGGAGAGAAAAGCCAGCGCAGCGCGGCTGCATTAGCTTGTAATAAAAGTGTCGTTGATGCGCGCATTGCGCAATAGAGCCGCGAAAGATAGAGGAGGGAGACGCGTATATACGCGGTAGGGAAAAAAAGAGAAATAGCGCCGGGCATAAAAGGCAGGAAGCGCCGGCACTTTTTGATGGACTACGTGCGCAAGCTTCCGCAGTCCCTCGCCTAGGATATATATATCTCTCTCTCTCTCGGTACCCGCGAGCTCATCCTACACATATACGCAATACTTACTCGCACGCGGCAAAGCTCGCTCGTATTAACGGACGAGCTGCTGCATCGCGCTATCGTACAGATATACACACACACGCACGAGCGCTTATATCTATATCTCGGGGCGCGTTTGCATAATAATCTCGTTTCGTTCTAAGCGCGTTGGGGACTTAGTCACCCCAGCGCTCGCGGCGAGAGGGGACAATGGGCGCGCATCAGGTGCCTCGATGACTTCTTCTCCTTATTCTTTTCCGTTATTGAATCCCACGCGCCGGCCGGGAGATAAAGCGCTTCCGTCCGCTCATTCGGCATAATGCATAATAACGAGGAATATGTATGCGGATATCTCTCTCAAGGGGGGGGGGGCAGAGAGCCCCCTTTGGGCTTCTCATTTTTCATGTTCCACGAATACCGCTGCGGGCGAAAAAAAAATGATAACGCGCACATGCCGGAGGAGTGGCAGTTCTTTACGCGATCAACGCGTCCTGGGAGAGGCCATTGTGCCAAGCGCGAGCTCGGACATTTCTCAAGAGCCCCACTGCTCATTTTCCGGAGCTCTGCGCCCCGCAGCCGCCGCAACTTTTCTTCTCTATACGATCTTGACGAAAGAACTTGTTTGCCGCTCAAGGGGGAGAGGAAATGCAGCTCTTAGGATAAATACGGTAGCGGTTCTCTTCTTGTGGACGGTGAATAATGAGCGCTTGGACATTAAAAATTATTTCTATTAGGGGACGGGGAAGAGAGGGACGTACTTGATTTTTTTTTCGTTGCCCGCTGTTGCTGTACGTTAGCGACGGAGGTAGAAAATAAACTCGGCTCCAGTCGCGCGAGCTGTGTTATATTCGGTCGATGTTTGTATATGTCAATGTCGCTTTTAATCGAGTCTGTAATGCAGGTTTTTTTGAGCGATACCGGCGGGATAGAAAAAATTTAAGTAATGTGCTTACCGCTTTTTGTGAGGCGGGGGGAAAATCATTTGTGCGTAAAAATAGTTGAGGCTTTGAAGGCTGCAAAGCAGCTGTAAATATTGAAAGAGGAAATGAATTGCTGTTAAAATATTTTATAAACTTTAAAACTCTCAATTTTCTGGTATAAAAATTTATATTGCACGTTAAATCAATATATACCACGAGAATCGATTTTTCCGCGGAAGCCGATATTAGTTTTATTAACCGCATTATCGGAAGATTGGAATTTTTTTTCAACACAGAGATATAAAACTGAAAAATTATTAGCGATAAAGTCATCGATATCCGGGGCACATTTTACACGTATTTTTCAAAATAAAATAGAAACCTTTTACGAGTTTCATTTTTATGAATATGCACACATCTTTTAACATGGAAAATTTCCTAAGCAATTATTATCAACTATTATTAATAATTTCGCAATGTCTATTGCTGTAATTAAATGAAAACAAGTATCCCTGATAAAACAGGTTTTCCTCTCGGGAATTCCTCGATGAAAACTCCTTATACAGGACGTTTTATCTCATAAGCTGAAAATATGTTTCCTTCAGCATTCTCGAAAATAATCTGAAATCTAACGGTAAAACCAAGCGAATCAAAACAAATTATGTATATTTTTAACCCACTTTCCCTCGGGTTTACAAGGCAAATAGAATTTTTACGATATATTCACCTCGGCGCGCAACCTCGGCCCGCGCGTACGAGATTCCCGTATAAGCCCCCGCAGGATCAATAACAAAAATAAGATTTCGAGGAGTAAAGACCGGTGTGCGCAGCTGAAATCCCTCCGATAGCGCGGTAGCACTAGGAGCGGCCCGCTCGCGCGCTAAGAAAATGTTTTCTCTTCCACGAATCACTTATCTCTTATTTATTATATTCCGATCCTTCCTTATCTCGCCGCGGGCTCAGCTTTATCTCTCTATATGAGCGAGAGAAAAAAAGGAAGGATAAATATTTCAGCTGCGGCAGCTGCCGCGCTCGCCTCCGCTCCTCGCACCTCTCCAATAAACAAATAAATTACCAGCGGCAAGGGCCATCGGAAAGTCATTTCCGCGCTCGCGCGCGAGGCTGTAATAAAACGCGCGAGGCTGTAACATCATTGTTTTATGAATAACAGCGCAGTCTCGCGAGAGGCGCTGGATAGAAAAAAATTTATATACACACACTGCTGCAGTCATTTGAATTTGAAAAGGCGCCTCGTTGCGTCTACATAATTCATGACGCGGGCGCGTGGACCCCACACCGAATTCACGTAGTAATCTCCGGCACTCGCCGAGCCGAAAGAGAGAGAGAGAGAGAGAGAGAAGGAAGCCCCCGCCTCTATATGTGCCTGGTCTCGAGGAACGCGGCGCGCGTTTATGAAAAGAAGCCAGAGAGGCACGCACATAGAGAAGAAGAGGGAGGAGTAGAAAAACATTTAGTCCTCGCGCGGCACGAGCCCTTAGTAGGTACATACGCACACGCGGCTGCATACGGCCCGCCGTGGGGGGAACCCGAGACGCACTCGAAATTATCTCGAGTTTGCGTAGGTGTCGGCGTACACGCGCCCAAGCGCGCTGGAAATGAGCCGTGGCAAAGCCCTTGTATTAGCGCAGCCGGCCGATCTAGTTGGCCCTCTCACGCTTTTTTGTTGACCCTGACCCTTGCTCTCTCGCGCGCGCGCGCGGCTGTCTCGGATATCACAGCTCTCGCTCTCTAGGCACCAGTGCGGCTCGTTCGCGCGCCGTTACAAATTCCCCTCGTGTACTCGCGCCTATATATGCAGGCGGGAAGGCACGTTTGGAACATGTGTCGCAGATTGGCAGGCTCGAATAACACATAAATTTAATAGCTCGGCTTCTGGAAGGAAAATGCCCCTAAGCAGCGGCTTCCTGTCTATGCGTGTGTGTACATATAGCCGCGAGCTCCGAAATAGTTTTGAAAAATTTTTTCTCCGCGCCCCCACTCTGCTTTCGTGTCGCGCATTAGCCGAGGACAATGGCAATTTGTTTTTTTCAAGTAGCTCGAGAGAGCAGTGCTTTATTACGTCCGCCTCGGGAGGAGCCGCGCGCGTGCGCCCAGCTGTCTCCGTGATTTTCGGGATCGAGAAAAACATAACGAGCGAACGACTCGCTCCTTAAAATCTCTTCCTGCGACACGAGTCGTTCTCCCGACTCTGATTTAGATGGCCGAAGAACCAGACCGAGACGGCTCATAAATTATGCAGATGTATTCGCTTTTAGTAGCGGAGGAAATGAGAGCGATAATTTTTGAAAAATCAATAGCAGCCCGCGCCCCCTCGGCGCGCATTCATCCCAAGATTTCAATGAACCGAACCCACCGCGCTCTCGCCGGGATTCTTTTATACCGCATTAAAAGCCTATAGCTTTCCTCGTGTATAAGAACACCTTTGAGAGGCGACGCGCGCGCTCGCTTCTATATCCTCAATAGAAAAATAAACTTTGGCTGCACCTTGTCGTTATATATTGTGACACGGCGCTTTATAAAAGCCCAGAGTATCTTTCTGTCTTCCTCCAACGCGCGCGTGTGTACACACATTCTCTGCGTGATGCGCGGTTTTTCCCTATTCTTTATTAAAAAAGACGAGAGCCAAGGAGCGTGTCTCTCATTGTCGAACTCGCTTCTTTCAGACTGCCTGCATCTGCAGCTCTACGGGGACAGTAAGGATAGGTACAAACAAGGTCAGACGAAGGCGTCGCTGAGCCTCCAGCACTTTCTTGGGGTGCAGAGCGGCTTCACGCTGGACAAAGAGTCCAACACGATCGCCATCATCTGCCAGGACGTGACCGTTGTGCTCGCCTTCGACACGAGGGAGAGGCTCATACAGTGGCAGGTCAAGATATCGAACAACTTGGGCGAAGGTACTGTATATATATATACAGAGATTCCGGGAACATTTCTTTTTCTCTCTAATTGGCTTGCGATTACAATATTTTTTCAGTCGTGTAATGAGGAAACTTTGCCGTGCGCACGCCCGGCCTTGTTCGATGGAAAAGTTTTACAGACTCTCGTGATCAACCGAATTTCCTTGAAATTATATGTTAATTATATGGTAATCTAAGCCGAATGAAAAGAGCAATGAAAATTAATGGCGCCAGCTAGAATTTCAATATTTTTCTTATATTAGGACTGACTCTATCTCATTTATCATTCTCGACTGCACGCCGTGGCAGTGTCTATACACTCCTCGCTTTATCCTGTAATAATTATACAAGTTTTATCGATCACATAAGTATATAGAGACGTGCGTGCGCCTGTTCGCCAAAGCGTAATTTAATTGATTAACATGACGTTTCCCCTCCGGACCGAGGCTCGGCCTCCCCCCGGCCGCGGGAACAATGAAGAAGTAATGAATTATTACTAATTAATATTATACACTCGGGCCGCACGGGTATAGGGAGGAAACGTATAATCTCGTGACTGTTCTCTCTTAAATTATCAGAAAATTAAAATCTCACGCTCGGCAAAGTTTATGTGTATTCTCGGGCTCGATGAAAAATTGAAACTCTCTCGCGGGCGCTCGGCGCGCGTTTACGAGCTTTGCTGCGCTTCTATAGCCGTACTTTCGTCTCGGATCCTTAAATCATCATTCTTCGTAAAGCGCTCCCAGGCCGTATAAAGCGCAGTTAAGCGCCGTTCTAGAAAAAGTATTGATTTTCGTGTCAGGGGGAGATTGAACAGGCGCAGCGCGAGGGGGGCACACGGGGGGGACTGTGTAATACGGCAGACGCAGGAATAAAGACAAATGTTGCGCTTCTTGTGTTTGCAGATCAGCAGTTCCTGGTGCTGATATCGAGCGCCCCGGCCAAGGCGAAGCTGAGCAGCGGCCCGGCGCAGCTGCACGTCCAGGAGCACCGCTTCTGCATGACGGTGGGTGTGCCGCCGCGGCTCGTCGGCATCTGGGAGATCGGCCAGCTGCGCCGCTACGGGGTCGTCGAGGGCCGCTTTTGTTTCGAGGGCGGCTCGCGCTGCGGCCGAGGCGAGGGCCTCCACGTGCTCATCAGCGACCAGGGCGAGGAGATAGTCAAGGCGCTGCAGCTGGCGGCCGAGGGTAGATTGTCGACGCGCAAGCGGCCAGGTGGCAACTGCCAGGACAGTCCGAGGAGGCAGTTTTCGCGCTCGGAGACCAGAGCCAGCGATCTGTTTCCCGCGCTCTACGCAGCGGGCAGCATTTCGTACGATGATCAATGTGACGTTTTTAAGGGCGACACGACATCCTCGTCGTACTGGTCGTCGGCTGAGAGCAGACAGGAAACCGAGTGCGAGACGGACTACTCGAGATCGCTGGCGTCCGAGCTCGCTGATCAGGCCAATGGCCCGACCGACTGGCGCAGCTGCTCGCTCTCGAGGCAGCAGCACGGCAGCTCGGCTTGTCTGGAGAGATGCTCGAGCTGTATCAGCAAGCTGGGCACGATATCCAAGTCGTCGACCTGTGCGACCACGGTGACCGGGACCAGCGGTGCGGCTAGTCCAGCACCGGCGATCGGCAATCTCGGCCACCTTCAGCCCAGAGCCTTCGATAGACTTTCGCTCTCCTCGTACAGCAGTAGTAGCCACGATAGTGACTACTCTGGCTCGCAGCAGGCCGAGTGTCGTTGCTCGCCTCAACCCCAGCAGAAGCCCCCGACGCAACAGTCGATGCAACAGCAGCAGCAACAGCAGCAGCAGCAGTCGCAAGTGGCTGCGGCATCGAACGGTAGTCGCTTGTCTCCGAGTCCCCTGGCTCTGCCTCCCAGGCCGCCGAAACCGTCCACTGCCCCTAAAAAGGCAAAGAAGCCACCCATGCCCCTGCCCGCAGAGCAGGTCTGCACGTGTCCTCGAAAAACTACTCCCTCTCGAAATGGTATTAAACTTATTTTTAATATTATTTTAAGATTTGCTGTATAAGATTTGATAAAATAAATACATTATTTAGATGAGAAAGTAGCTACTATTCTTTAAAGCAAAGAAACTAACTTTTTTCTAATTAAATATTACAGACCACTTAATTTAACAAAGGAAGGTGTAAATTGTTATAAGTCCAAACTTACTTTTTGAAAAAATTTTTATAATTTGAAAATTGAAATTCAAAAACTTTATGAAGTTATTAGGTGTGAATTTCCATTGTAAAGTCAGTCTATTACAAAGTTTTAACAACTACATCTTCTCTTACTTCAGAAGTACTTAAATTATTAAACTTTATGATGGAAGGGTAACACGATATGGTTCATTAAAAAAAATAAATATAATCTTTAAATTAAAGTCAATCGCTTGCAATATGAAGAAATTGATTTATTTATATAAAGTATTATAAAAGATAAAAAAACTTACTTATTTTTATTTTCAGGAGCAGGACCTTACGAAAATTATGACGTTCCAAAGACTATATTTCCTCATCATACGACATTGGAGCAACCAAGTCCGCAAGCAGACCAAAACTACGATACACCGCGAAAAATTAAGGAATGTCTCGCGATGCCGAAAGCATATCCCAACTACGACACGCCTCATGTACCTCAAGCAGTGGTGTTACAACAATGCGGCTGTCCTGCAAAATTGACACCGCAGGCTCCTAAGAGCTTAGCTTGTCCCTGTCACAATGTCATGAGCTGGGCAGGATTTGTGTTACCCTACTGCCGACGAGGAGCAGGTATCGAGCCAACAGGGGTTACCGTACAGCCGGTTCGACTTTCTGGTGAGGGTAAGATGCCTGTGGTGAATGCTAGTGGACAAATAGGTATATACAACTCCACCAGTAACGCCAACATAATGGAAACTAGTCAAATTTTAAATAGTACGAGCAATGATTGTGAATGCCCTCTCCATTCCGCGGACAGCTCAAAGAGTAATTACGAGAACGTCGAACCGGTTATCGATACGCAGCCTGAGGCTAAAGCAGCAAATTATGCCAATATCGACTTCACAGAGTCTCTGGGCAATTACGAAAACAGCAAAGATCTCTTGTTAAAGGTAAAGTCTCAAGAAAATGCTTGCAAGCTAGCCGAAAAAAATCAAGAAACCGAATCCGCGGATAAAAACGATGTTGAGGAAACGAAAGTCTGTCACAAATGCGGACATTTGAAAGAAATAAACGAGGATTATCTAATTGTGGATGAGGACAGTGATGCTCCAAAAAAGCCAGTTTCCGATTATTTACCTATGCAGCCTGCGCACAATGCTTGTTCAAAAGAAGTACTTTCGAGGTTGTGTAGCGGAGTAAAAAGCTCTAGTAATCCTGCGCTATCAGGCTCATCACCGCTTGAAACGAATAGAAAGAGGTCGGAATCCGAGTATCGAGTTCCAGGTTCGGCGATGCTCTCTAGTCCATATTTTCGACGACGTCTTCTAGAAATGTCTAATTCCGAAGCTGGTAGTAGTATAGGAATGCTTCTGCGAAAGAGGTCCTACTCCGCCGAATCGGCGCATTGTCTTGACGATGACAAGAGTTCATTCACACCAAATGTTCCAATATACAAGTGTCCCAGTGACACAGAAAAGGCATTAACGAGCAACGAAGTTGCAGACTCTGAGACTGAAGCGAACGACAGCCCGGATGCCGTGTCGCTGTCTCCGCAACCCTTAGCTTCCATTAAAATCCGAAGATCTTCTTCGGTTCCCTCCAAGACTGGTCATAACCGTGATTCTTCGAGCAGCAATGATTCCGGCGTTTCTACGGGATCGCTAAGCCATCGAACTGCTGAATTTGTTGAATTTGAATTTCCAAGTACTCCTGCCAATACGCTGGTTAAGAAGCAAAGTGTACCTTTGATGTATCGAAAAAGTCCACCGCCTGCCTGTTTTCACAGTAGTTTACCAAGAAAATCTAAATCTAGCGATCCACTAAAAGAATTGACTTTTCAATTTCATAAAGTCAAACTACCAGCAAAATCATCATCCGCCGAAGCTGATATACGTACTTGTTTACCACCTAAAGGGTCAAAAGAATTTAGCAGTCCTGGAGAAATACCAAGCGTACCATATATCGATTCTCGAAGTACAAGTAGTGGTACGTCAGATATGTCTGACTACATAGAAACTCTGTCTCTTTCTTCTCATTCTTCTTCAGATGCTCCTGATAATCTTAGGTAATTTTATTACTTTTTAACAATTATCATAAAATTTATTAAATTTTATATGTAATGTAACAAAGAAAGTTAATATTTGATCATTTAAAGAAATTTCTTATTTATTACAGAATTGGTGGCAGAGCTGTAGCAACAACTTTGCGGCCACGTAGTGGAAAAGAGTATTACAAAATTGATCGAAGTATTCTGGTGGAACAGGGTCGAACCATTAGCACCTCGTCGAATTACGCCAACGTAACTCCGTTCACAAGAAAGGAGACTCACCGTCATCCGGTTACATGAGCGGTAAGGCTGTGCGGGTATTCGATATCGCAAATCGGACTTGAGTCGTCGGGTTTGGGCGTCAAAAATTCTCGGGTCACTCGAGAATTATCAAGTTGCCCGAGCGTTTTCGAGCTATCCGAAAATAAATTGGATGGCTTGAAAACAGATAGATTTGTCAACACCACAATTAGTTTTTAGAACTTATAAAAAAGAAACAGATTCATTTTTACCGAACCTTCTCTATAGTAGTTAATATTATAAAATACAAAATCTCGACAAATCTACTCAAGCTCGACTTGATCTTTAAGTATCTGATTGTTCGACTTAGCTGCATAGCCTTAATATAAAAACGAGAGCGAATAAATATATTGAATAGATTTAAAAACATCGAAGTTTCTACCTAAGAGCTTGAAACAACTTTGTTGTACAAGTTCGCGATATCGACTATTTTAAGATTATGTTAAGAACGATTTTAGAGCTTAGGCCATAATACTTGTAGACTCTAAGAGTTTTTTTAAATCTTGGTCTACCCAGGTATGAATACGATGCACAAAATGCCCTGTGCAACAAAAAGAGAAACATTTAAAGGCCATTGAATCAAAAATTATTGAATAATTCCTACTTTTGTCTGAAATCATTGCCTTTTTTTCATAAATCAAACGAGTTAATAAGACTTTATTCCAGAATAATATTTGTGAATTTTATACACGTATAAAATGACTTGTACAAAATTAAAAGAAAATAGGTCAAAGTTTCTCACTATTATACAGCTATTATAGTTTTTTATGAAGCTAAACTATCGTTTTCAAACTATTTACAGTTGCAAAGAAGAGAAAAGACTAACAAATTTCGATTGATAATCAATAGTACGAATCTTTTAACAGTTGTATTTTTTAGAGCAAAATGAAGAAAAGAAAAATAAAAGTTATGAAAACTGGTTTAGCAAGGAGATGCAAAGAAATTTTCTCCGTGCATCGTGGTTAGTGTAAATTAGCACCTCTAAAATCACGTTTTGCAATCGGATTTTATTAGACATCCGCCTATAGTACTATAAAGTATAAATATAAGTATATAGCTGAGAGTAAATTCTGGTTCAAGTTTCCTGAATGAAAGATATGTGAAACGATGAATCACAAGAGAAAAAGACGCACATAATACATTCTTCTTTGTATAAAACGCCAAATATTTACGTTCAGTTTTTGTACGCGAGAAAAGCAGGCGCACAAAAAAGTCCATTGATTGCCCCTCTGCATCGTCTGTCACACAATCTGATACGCGCATCAGGGAACACTGCCTTGCTTTTTACCAAGGACATGCGGGTGGCTTCTGTGTACACGTATGTAATGAAAGGATACGCATGACTCGTTTCTCTTTCTCGTCGGACCCCCTTGACATCTCTACTACTCGAGAATGTGATCAATCGTTGAAATCCAAAGCTTTTTGGCTCGGAAAGTGTTAGAGAGATAGAAGGTGACAGACAGAAAGAAAGAGAAAATAAAGTTTTTCCGGGTACCTTAGGAACTAGAAAGTGTTCACGAGTCGGTTGCGACTGCTCGAAGCGCATCGTGAGGGCTGTGCACGGGTGTCCGGCTCCTGCGGCTTTTTTTAAAAGTTTACTCAGGAGCTTTTCAGTCGAGCTTGAGCGTCCTCGAGTTTGTCTCGAGTCACGCCCGATGGTTTTCGGGCTATTCGAATATCCAAATGCACAAAGATTTATAACTGTTTACTTTCTTTGAATTATGTTTCTTTTAAGTATTGCTGATGTATAATGATACAGTAATTTCATGTCACTGATAATTTGGATGGCCCGGAAATTCTCGAGTTCGTCAGCAATATTTTGACACCTGCGGCTTTTTTACTTACAATCGCAAGTTATAGCACTTCCAAGGGGTTTGTCGGAACTTAATAGATTTTGAAAGGTTTCTTATATATTTCAGTTGTTTGATCAAGCATTTTTTCTAGTTTTACAATCGATTGGTCTCGCTGTACGTCATCGGCTGTGCCACGCTTTCAATAATTATACACATATATATACATACACAAGTTTCAAAGGCCTTGTACTTTCACTAGAATCATCGTTGTAGTACTTAATCTTCTGTATTTAATTTACAGAATCCGAGTGTTGATTTTTTTTGTTTTTCTTTGTCATTTATTTATTTATTTAGCATAGATTTATTTAGGGCAAAGCCCATTTATTTCGTTGTTCCCCATGATGTTCTCATAGAGATCATAAAAAGAATGGCAAAATTTACAGTAGAACTAAGGCTGAGCTACTGGTACTTTTCTATTTTTCCTTTCAATTAGCTTTCAAATGCACTATGAAGTGCATATGTTTCGACTTGAAATAGCGATTTCAATGCTACGATTAAATTCTTTGTTTTATTAAATAACAAAGTTTCTTATCATAAATTGTGCGATACAATCAGATTTTTATTTATTACTTTATTTTATTGTATATTATATTTATATGTACCTGAATTGCATGGATTTATTGTATCATATGTAACTTCTTTTTAAGACAATATATTTTTTATTTGTCAATATCTTACTCTCAGTAAACGAAAATGAAACAAACTACAAACAAAAAATATAAATATAAATTTATCTCGGCATATCTGAAAGAATTGTTTTACAAAAATAGTATTTATAATATATAATTTAAAAATTTTTTTGTACTACTTTCCTTTTTGTTTAATGAGATCTTTTAAGTAGGGATTCGTTATGAATGCTTTCATAGCCAGTCGCTTGAAAAATTAATGAAGCATTTCTTCTATTATTAAAGGCGGCACAGTCCCTTTATTTTCGTACTTCACTGAGAGAGCTCAGATAGGTGCCAAAGAACCTCTCTTCGTAAGTCGAGAATGTCTGTAGATTCCAAGAATTAATCTAACTTGTGAAGAAATTCTTTTTTGCGATTAGCTTTTAGTTTTTTAGTACTTCGACAGTTGCAAGACGTTTCGCTTTGTCAATTTTTTCTTTTTTTTTTGTTAAGATTTTCTGCTTTATTATTACTGAATGAATTTTAAATTACGCCTTTCCATATAAAACTATTCTAAGATCATGCGTTAATAATGCGGACTAATTGTGACAATATGTTTTTATAATGGATTCGTTAGTTCTTATGTAAAAAGTACACTGTATATATAATTTATCGGAAAATGAAGCAGGACAATGAATATATATGTAACATTTACTGCGTGTAGTGACAGCGTCAATTATGCTTTTGCAGAAAGAAAGATTATGAAAGAGACATTCCAGGTAATGCTTGGATGATGGAAGGCCTAATTATGAAGCAATCAAATTATGAAGAGAACGGATCGATTTTTTTCCATGATTCTTTACTATCTGTACAATTTATGAAAGATTGATGTAATGGTTTTTTACATATATTTTTTCGAACTATTGTACAACCAATAGAATTTTGTATACATTTTAATTATTGATTGAATTAATAATATTGTAATTGAGATTTAAATTGTAAAATTGAAGCATGTAATATTTACTTCTCTTTTTTATTACGTGGAATATTCCACATTTTTTTGAAATTTTTTCAATTTTTTTACATAAAAAATAAAAAAAAATCAAAAAAAGATTTTTTTTTTAATTAAACGTCGAAACAATGTGCAGTATTCTACATTAATGCGTTTTAAAAATTAAGATTGCTAATCATACAAAAATAATCGAAGAATCGTATAGATGCATTAAAAGAAAAACGAAAAGTAAAAACAAAATAATCCTGGACTAGAAATACCAAGATCGGATTTATGTGTGTGATTAGGGTCGTGCCATTTGTTTGCGCTTAACGTTATTCTAAAAGTCAAATATAAGTCGTATGTACGGAGTAAATTGCGTGCGTTTGTGTACTTGGTTAGAGATCAGGGATTGATTTAGATGATAGTATACTTTGTGTATGTATTTTGTATCGAGAAATCATATTTTTTCTCATATTTACAATTTAATTCACCGCGAAATGAACAATTAAAAAAAAGGACAGTCACAGTGGAGTATAGACTTGAAAAGAAAAAGAGTATTATGGTAAATATAGTATTATAATAAGAATTGCACAATCCAATGTTTCATATTTCATGTTACGTTCACATTTGCGTGGCGTGGCTAATCTTTGAGACTTTTTTTAATAGAAAAAGACTATTGTCAAAACTGTAGAATAGTCGTAAAAATCGAATCATAATATTATCGATGATGTTACATCGATAAGCTGACAAGTCTGTCTAAAATGGAGCTTATTTGTACCAGGCCAAGTGGCACAACGCAGTTTATCAAGGAACAAACGTATAAAAATTAGTAAAAGTAAAGAAGTGAAAAAGAAGGAAAGCGATCTATTATCCCTCAAATTTTTTTATAATAACGCGAGCGGGTAATTTTATGACAACGTATTATAATTTATCTAAAACGATAGAAAAAGAAAAAGATAAAATGCGAAACTGATCTACTATTGTAAGTTTTTCTATAAGAAATAAGAGCGAGCGGGTAATTAAATTATAATATATAATATCATGTAACATATATTCTAAGTAATTTAAAGAATCATACACAAATTGTAGTGTCTCAAGTCTTTACTAGAGAGGTAGAGGAAATAAAAGTTTTGAAAATTATGTTACTATATGTGTTATCATTTTAAAACCAAATATTTCATTTATCTTTATATATAGTTTTAAAAAATGTTAATTATTTCTGTTTTTGACACTTTAATATACGAATATATTATCGAGGAATAGTGGAAATATGATATACATAATAATATACAATCAAAAATGAATGAAAATAATTTATTTCAGTATTTTTTTTTCTTTTAGAACAGAGAATAAAATAATTGCACGCGTCTTCTCATCCACGCATTCTTACGAATATCAGTGACAGGCCATTCAGTGATTAACTGAACTTTTTTATTTACTCTTATTATATTATTGGTAGGCTCGCTTGTTGAGCTTAGGGCTATGAAAACAATTTCATTAAGTATATATATCTCTTGAATACAATATTATCTTGTGTTGGTACATTAGTCGCATTTCTTTTTTTTTCTGGCACAGAATTTTGCTTTATATATTTTGTAGATCTATACAAAAATAAATCGCAATATTTAAGCATGACTCATGAAGATATAGCGTGAATGTATATATATATTTTTTTTTTATTTGTTTAATCGATATATTCTTTCATTTTTTTAAACTTTTTCTTATGTGAACAGAATATAGCCAACAATAACAGTTGACTTTTACTCGCTAAAATGCATTTAAAATATCTACGACTTCATTATTTTTCTAATATCGGAAGCATAAATTTGCGTAACGAGGCATGACGAAAAGATTACGTTTCGTCGGAGATTCCTTTCTTTGTCTGCTTTTACTTTTTACAGTTACAATATATAAAAATAACAATTTTTAATGAAAACATGCAACGTTCAAATTATCTCACATCTTCAAACATTGCTTTTTCAAGGCAAAATCCTCTTAATTTAAGTGTCGTATTTTTTCGTTACCATTAAGCTTTTTATAATTACAATTCAATAATCACGGAGTTTTTGGCATTTTTTTTCACGGTATATTCAGTAAACGAAAAATATGACGACGAATACGTCATCGAAAAATCATTGCTCTTACTTTTTTAAACAAATAAAGTTTGCTCTACTTACATGTAATAATCGCACAAGCGACTAGTGTTTTAAAAAATATTTAATGTACAGTTTCGCATTCGTTAAAATAAATCGCGGGTAAAAAGAAAACATTAACAAACGCAGCAATGATTTTTCAAGTTTGCCAATTAGCACGTTGTCAATATGCGTGAATAATATAAAGCTGGCCAAGCTCTTTTCCATTATACATTATAACGCGCAACGCGCTCGCATTTGGCCGTCTCTTGTGGCTTAAGCTACACACCGGAAGTCCGACGAGTCGTTGAAAAGAATCTCTAGTTACACTTCTACGTATCGTACAACGCTCAAGTTTTAAGTAAGTAGCTCTATGTATATACTCTATGTATATATGTATATACTTATCTAGTGTAAATCGGGAGAACTTGTGAGTGTCGCGCGACTCCGTAGACATTCACGTGGACCCTCTGTCTTTAGCTCACATCTCTCCCTTGACTTTTGTCTCGTTTTGCGTTTCTCCCTCCGACTTCTTTTATTCTCACGACTTCCTGGACGCCGAGCTTCCGGGCCTCGTGCTGTACAAATATACAACGCAGCGTTCTTTAGTTTTATTAATTAATTTGTTAATATTGTATGAACGGTCGCGCGCGCACTCCAAAGAAATCGAGTCTTGGCGAATCAACGGAATTTCTCTACTTGTTCATTCGCACATTCATATTGTACAGTTTAATCGATTTAAGCTTTGTTTTTTGGCCTATTCTAGACAGAACTACAGACTAATTAAAATTATATTTATATTATCATTAGCGATATGGCATCTGTTTCCATGAGAATATTGGAGTTACTGATATTTTTGGGTTCTCGATATATATATTTTTTTTCTTTTGTATAAGTACAACAGTATACAAAAATTCTGTTAAAATATCGCGGCGACACTTTACTTTTATTATTCATTAAAGTCAGAAAAAATGCACGGTAAAATAATGATTTGAAAGTTTACGCACTTTTTAAGTAGTGGGAAAATCTATTTGTCGGAAGATAATGAATTGCATGCACGAAAAAGTATAAATATACTCTTTTTTTGGAGCAAATGCGTTTGTATATTAAAAAGCAAACTTATCGCTGCATTAGACTCTTAGGCAAATTCTTATATTTCTAAAATCGTAAGATTAAAAAAAAACAGAAAAATTAATTTTTACACTGCAATATATAAAGATTCGTTGAGTCGACAAAACTTTCTTTGCATATAATTTTCACGTTTTAACGGAATCATCACGTGTATGCTTGCAAGTGTAAAAAGAAAAAGAAAAAAAATGCGTGGTTGCTCTTATCTCTCGGTGTTTTCCTTGAATTCGTGTAAAGCAGACTAGACCTAAACAACTAGTTTTTAATTCAATACTGTTGTTCATAATGTCCCCAAATGTAACAACATCTGTCTTCTTCCTTATCTATATATAGAAAGAATACTAACGATAGACTCCGATTCTTTTCTCTACGAACTCTCACGCGACTCTCACGCCCACACGATTAACCAGAATACAATTATCATACTTCAAGAGACACAGACGCCAAAGTAGAATGCTCGCAAGATATATAAGCGGCCACGGAAAAAAAGGTCTCGTGCTACGCGACGAGGCCTTTTTTCTCGTAGATCAGTAAGTACAAGTCTTGTTTTTTCGAATGCTACGTATCCATTGTTATATATTTTTTCTTCGTTTTTAGCCGTATACTAACAGTCTTCCATTTGAAGCTTTCCCGATCGCGGTATCACTATATCGTCGAAAAAGGTGGTACTCTTGTTTAAAAGTATAGTGCAACTGCAGCCCCGTAGGCGCTATAAAAAATCAGTAACTAATGCTCTCTCTTTCATCGTTTATACTTTAAAATTATTACAAAAGGCCTCGTTTCTACCTAGCGTTAATATTAAACACAGTTACAATTTATATAGTACACAAAGTTCATGATGCTTAAAATAACGATTCTTAAAATAAGTACGTTGCGTCTAGTAAGTACTACGTGTCTGTGTGTTGCATTCTCCTAAAGATTAGCTCTAAAATTATGTGAAAATTGTATAAACTATATAACAAGACCTACGCCCTGACTTACGCTTAAAACATTTAAAAATCTTATGTCGTAGACATTTTTATTATTCTTTTCTGATCCTCCAAGAGTATACTCAATCAAAATTAATTTTAAAAAATACCAGTGATCCCGAGGAATCATAATAATTTTTTTTTCTATCCAGCACTATTAAATGTCACGAGATTCACTTTTATCATTTATTTGAAATCTTTTTCAAAGAACATGTCGTAATTGTTAGATTGTAAATTGAATAGTTTCAAAAGGCTGTTTAATATGATTCACAAAATTTTTCCAAAAAGATTAATTAAAAAGTTCAATTTACTCACATTATGTTTTATTTTTATCACAAATACTTGGAAATACTTTTTACACAAATCTTTAAATCAATGATAATTATGAACCAACGTGACAGCAATAATGCTAGATATTTGAAAAACGATGGCTTGACACATTTCTTTTTTAAAATACCCTGTATATTTTAAAAACACGCTCTGATGAGATTCGTATACAGATTCTGAGATTTGAATTTGAAATTCGATTTATCACAAAAATGCCATTTGCGATTTTCTCTAACTAAAGGTATAAGTACTGTCGAACAGCCACGAAATTAATGAGTAGTCAGTATCTTCTACGAGGATCTGTACACACTATTTTTACAGGTACTTTACACTCTAATAATGCTGAGTTCTGGTAACTACTATACTAATACACGGAGGAAAAGACTAAAAGCTTAATAGGACGAAATACATAGAAAAATGCATTATTGCAACAATACTCTGAGAATATAGCGAATAAACGATTGCGGATTTAGGCACAATAGAGATATAATATCTCATCAATCGAATTATATAAAGATACAGACACATTTCTCAAATAAATGAAAGCTTGTTAATATTTAAGAATATATAACGAAGAAACCCGAATAAATCACTTCGCGGTTCATCAACAAAACATAATTTTACTTTTAATAAGTACGCAGCCGAGGCTCATCTCCCCTGCAACTGTGTACGCAGATTGCAATCATATATACAGATATTGTTAATTAAAAAATCAATTGAAAAATGTAAATAGCAAAAATGCTTAAAGGTGGTTCCAAGTATGAAATATTCGTTTTAAAAAACCTATTTAGATATGTCTGTATCAGCAAACGTGAACGCACCCGAGCACAATATTAGATTGGTGTGCGTGCAGTCTTATGTGGGACTGTCCGCTCGGCTGCTCGGCTGCGCAGCGGTCTGTCAAAATTTCTGACACAACTTGTCGACCTCCTCGTCGCTGGAGCGAAATCGCCTCAGGCGCCTCTCCTGCGAGAAAGCCTCGGTGCTATTATTATAGCCGACCTTCTCAAACAGTTCAGAGTCGACACGGATGGGACTGGAGGTGCGCGTGACGGGCGCCGTTCTGCTGCCCGAGATATGGATGTTCCGTACGGGGATCTTGCTCAGGCCCTGATTATGATTCACATCCAGGGTCGAGAATCGCCTAAGCGTGCGGCCAGCAACGTTGCGCTCTGCTGGATCGTAGTCGGGCACCTCCATGCTGTGTCGCTTGTACTTGAGCTTGGTTTCTTTGGTATCGGGAAGCTTCATACTGTAATTGCCCGTATGCCGCTTATTCCTGTCGATCATGCTCTTCGGAGGCAGCGGCTTCGCTCTATCTTTGTCGATGAGGATGGGGCTCCGCTTGCTTTTGTCATCGAGCGGCTTTCGCTGAGCCAGTTCAAAGCCGAAGCGCGCTCTACTTTGCGGGAGAATGCCGCTTAATTTTGGCCGGTCATCCAGGGACGACTGAGAACTGTACTGAGGCTCGCGGTTGGTCGTCGATATACTAACCGAAGTTGACGGCGGCGTTTTGTCGCCGTCCTCGTAGTCTAAAGAGAATCTTTTGGGTAGACCGAAACCGAAGGACTTGCTCTTGTCAAAGCTAGGGCCGACGCGACGCGTTCTGTCCATGCTGCTCAATTTTTTATTTCTGTAAATAATATCTTGTAGATTTGGTATTTTGGAAGTGCTCTGCGATGAAGAAAGTTGAGACGGAATCCTTATCCCAGCGTCCACCATGAACTCATCGTCCACTAACGTGACTGGGATCTCTGGCATCGAACTAAAAGTCCAATATGGATTGTATTGAGACTGAAATCCGCCGAATTCCGGCATTCTATACTTGTTAGCGAAACTTGAGCGTGTTAGCATTAAATCTTGCCATATATCATGCTTGTCGTCCCGAACACTTGTTAATGACGAAGGTTTAGAAAGGTCGGGAAATCTGTAGTTAGGCTTGGAGTGAAATAAGTTGGTTGTCTTAAGATAATTAGAATCGTTGAGACAAGAGCAATGAGACGAATCGGAATGGTAAGACTGGTCGGAAGAAAGAGTTGATGAGAAAGCCTGCGTTCGAAAAATCCTGTCAGCTAATTCATAACAACTGCACTGAACTTTTTGAGCAACCGGGTATTCGTTAGTAATATTATAACTAGGGTTAGTAGAAGTTAAATTAGTATTATGACTAGATGTTGTCGCTCTTTCCCAAGGTTGTGTTAGTTGCGTGTTGTTAGATGTAAATCTTGACCAGTTTGTTGTTAGGCTGTCGCTAGAAGTACTAAAAGCATATGCCGTCGTGTTATTATTATAAAACTATTCGAGGGCATGCATAGGAATTTAATTTGTCTACCACATAATCTTAACTCTCTAAGCTAAATTTAATTTATAAAAATTAAGTTACAAACAAATAGTTACCTAGCCTTGGAAAGGTCTGGAATATGTCGAGATGAATTGTCTGTAAAAAAAGTGTCAGTTAAATATATTTTTTGTATTATGTTTTTCATGTCATTTTGTTTTATGTATATAAATAAAAAACATTTACCTCTGACAGTTGGAGGTTTTGGTGGAAGAGCAGATTTTGGAGATTCGGTACTTCCTTGCACTCTTCCTCTACTAGTTGTTGTTCTAACAGGTGAATCGGGACTTACATTAGCTGTTGGACGAGAACTGGGAGCTGAAAATACAAAAAGAACTTTATATTTTAACAGCAAATAAAACGTTCGTTTATGATATGCGTTTATACCCTTAATTACTATACTGTCGTGGATACATAATCATTAGAACGTTTTCTTTTTTTAAATGCTATAAATTTAGAAGTTTAATAATGTAAATTGTAAGTTTTATAATGTAGAGAATAAGCAAAAAATCAATAAAGAAAAAATTAAA
>JAPYZA010000359.1:0-35157 GCA_030522685.1 Eupelmus azureus
ATAAACCTTAAAAAAATAACGACAGACCCACAAAATCCCGCAAAAAGAAAGACAATCCACACCGCGGACGCGCCTCGGCCGTAAAATACACGAGAACTTTTAATCGCCGCGCGATTTTAAGAGAGCTCGAGCTCCCCCCCTCTATATACCACACATCGTCTCTCTCTCCCCGCTATTAACACCCGAACGAGATAGTTTCCGGCCCACCCCCCGCGCTCTCCAGTTTGACAATGCGGTTATTAATGGAGGCTGCCGATCGGAGTTGATACTCGAGAAAAACCCTTGCCTTTTTTTCCGTCCGCACGGCCAGAGAGCCGCACTTTTGTTCGCACAATGGCCGGGAGAAGTCTGCGCGAGATGGTTATTAGTCTTTATTACGATGCTTCGGCCGTAATTACATTTGATGTCCGCGAGCTTTTGTTGCTGGAGGAGCGGCTGATCGTTTCGGAATTTTCAGGACGATCGTTCTGTAGAGGCGATTGGGGTATTTTTTTTTTTTTTTTAGTGGTCAGAGGTTTTATTTTTATTTATATACGTAGTGTTTTTTTAGGATATTTCTGCACGCGATTGATAGTGATGTGTTTGGATGGGATATTGGTTTGTGATTTTATGTGGAGGACTTGTCTGAATTTATTACGGTTAAGTGGATCTGATTATGACATTCATGAACGGGGCAAATGCGGGTGAGGCTAGCCTGGAGCGTGTATGTTTTGATAATAATGGCGCAATTAGGAATGGTCGAATAATAATATCTCTTAAATTATAGGAAATGAATTATATTATCCAAATAGTCAATCAAAAAACACCATTTGTTATAATTAGCATTTATTACTCTTTTCGCAAGCACTTAATTTATATCAATTATAAATTTCATTACAATGAACGCATTAAAGTCACAGTTATCTAATTATCAAACGAACAATACAAATCCAAACAAACTGAATTCAAATTTTAAGCACTCTCTCAAAAAAGTCGGCCGCACTCCACTCCCAATAAATAATACAACCAGCAGTCATTATACATATCCCAGCGCGAAATACATAAGAAACGCAAGACAGCCGGCATAAATTTTCGCGCTAGTCAGATTCGGCGACGCTCGGGCCAAGATAGAAAAAGCGCACGGAAGAGAAAGGAGAGAGCGGGAGGAGCTCGAAGGGCGCGGTTTAATCAACTCTCCTTTTTGTCCCGTAAATCTTGCGCGTCGTCTGCCTTCGAGGTATATAGTGCACCTGTGTCAGCGAGAGCTGGCTGTCCCCCGTGGGGCTCGACTTATTCCCTAGCGCGACTCGGAAACCCGCTGATGTACCTGCTGCAGACGAAGTGGCTGCGATTTTTCGTCCTGTAGCGATTTAGAGGAGGGTTCGGAGAGCCGCTCACCTGAGTGTCTTTAGATACGGGCGGCGCTTGTCGAAAATTGCCTGGAACGCGCGTTACTCGGATTATTCAACGGTTTGGAGGTGAGGGTGTGGGTGTTGTGATGTTAGTGTGGGTGAAATGATTGTTGAGCTATTGGTATAGAGAGTTAGGAAAGGGCGTGGGTGGGGGTTGAAGCAACCCTTTTTTTTAAAATTAATAATTTAATTTAGTGAGTTTTGAAGAATTTATTGCCATTTTATATGGGTATATTTCTCTGTCATATTATGTATAATAATGAAATTCCACAGCTAATTTTGTTATTCAATTTATTATAAGAAATATAGAACATATATAAAGCTTTGTTTTCCTAAAATAAAAATTGAAGAAAAAATATAATTGTTTTCTCGTTGAAATAATAAACTATAGCGTATAATAAACTAGTATAATAAACTATAATAAAAATTTTTTGAAAATACACAACATTTTTATCAAAATATACACGAGCTTTTGATATCCCCGACAACATCTACAATATCTTTACTAAAAAATACACACTCCATCCAATTAACCACCATTCTCTTTATCTTCATAGCGGCCCCAAGAAGCGCCCTGCCCGTGGAGATCAACCCGGACAACCAGGTAGCAGTGCGCCAGGGCCAGAGCCAGACGATCCTCTGCAAGCTCGCAGTCGGGCTGCAGGTATGCAGATTCGCCATACCCGGCGAGCCGAGTCTGGTGCTGATGGAGAACCAACCCTCGGAGGACGGCATAGAATACTACGGCGACGGGCTCAGCAAGGGCCACTGCGGCGTCAAGATATCCAAGATCCAGGAGAAGCACGACGGCAACGTCACCTGCTTCGTCACGCCCATCAAGGGACGCTCCGAGAGCTACAACAGCGTGCGCATGATCGTAGCGAGTGAGTTGGATTAGTAATATGATGGTTTTGTTTAGTTTTAATGAATTTTTTTTTTTTTTTCTTTTTGGGTAATGATAAAGGATAAAATTGTAATAGCAGATTTTGACAGTTTTTTTAAACTCCATTATGTAAAGTATTTTATGATTCTATATATTTGAACTATGAGTAAGATTAAAAAAAAAAACTATTTTTAGTTAATAATTTCTATTACCAGTATTAAAGTACTTTATAATTGTACTACAAAAAATTTCATGTTCACCAACTACATAATTCTTTTATACTCACCCTTTAAAAGAACCTCCAGCACATCCCGCCGTACCTTCAACTCATAAAAACGTAACTCCAAAAGCTATAAGTTAAAAGTCCATACCGTGCGATACGATATATTCCTAACATCTTTAAAAGAAAAATGCAAATGAAAGATATTTCTCGGGTCACGCTGCTTTATGATCAAAAGTTTTTGGGCTCGCGCGCGAAGTACAAGAGCTGGCACTCAGGCTAGCCCGTGATGTACGAGGCCTAAAATAAAGAATTATATTCCGAACTTGGTTCGCAGAACAACCGATGAATCCAGAGCTCCATCTCAACAAGGACTCCTATGTAACTGGTGAGAAGATGGAGATTAGCTGCATCGCCAAGGACGGAAGGCCGCCTGCGAATGTTACTCTTTTCCTGGGTAAGTAGTAAAAACTACTAAAAACTAAAAAGTGACTATTTTTAAAAATTACTTGTATTTTTTGAATTTAGAAAAATTTTATATCAATTTTATGTAATATAAGTAAGATAATAAACGTTTTGCAAATGGATTTTTGTGTTGCGAACTATTTTTTATAAAATGAGGATAAAAATGTGCAAAATTTATAACGAGATTAATTCTTCAATGATAATAAAAAAATTTTATGTTTTATTTTTTTTAAATTTTATTTTGTAGATACTTTAGAATTATATCTTTTCACTCGCACACTATGTTTTAATTTGAAAAAAAAATCACGATTACAATCCATATTTGACTTTTTCAATAACAGACGACGAGCCCATCGGTTATGAGGAGAGGCCACTGATTTACGGACGACCACTCGAGGAGACCCAGGCTGTATTGAACACATCACGAAGCGTGGAGCCAGCTGATCATGGCAAGACCCTTCGCTGCGTTGCCAGCCACATCGCTCTTCCCAGGCCCTTGGAAACCAGCAAAGTCGTCGATGTTAGATGTAAGTATTGAAAATTTTTGTTGTATTTAAAAACACATAAGTATTTGCTCTTTTAATTTTTTTAGCAAATTTTTTATGAATTAATATTATTTTAAAATTTTACTAATGTAACTAGAAAAATTAATCGAATTTCAAAAAATGTTGAATTCTTATCTTTATTGTTTTAAATATGTTTTGGTAGATTTTTCATGTAATAATTTTATTTGGATACAATATTAAATGAGTTTGTTCTAGTCTATTTGAAATCAAGAAAATTTATTAATTTTTGGATAATATACTATCCAAAATAATGATTGCTAGTTCAATCAATTTTTTAACGGCAGTAGATATACTGAGTCGGTGAACCGATACTCAATTTTATACACCAATTAATCAGTAGAAAATTAACCACTACAAAAATCAGCGAACTACTCACTGGTTTAAATTTTGAAAAACACATTCAATATTCCAATCGTTTCCACGCGAAAAAATCATCTAACCCCTCGAGCATAATACTAGAGAGCGCGCGAGATACATCAAACGTGAAAAAACAATTAATTCGTCAAAACTGGCCAGAATTCATCGCCCATACATAACTCTTCAATCATCCCTCAAAAATCATCGCTCGCCCAATAAATCAGCGCGATGACATATTCAAAACGCTCGTCCGTCTCGTGACGTAATCTCTAGCTCCAATAACGAAAATTCATGCTTTTTTCTGTTCCGTAGTCGTGCCGGAGGGACAGAAGCTGATCAAGAGCTTCGGCTACGCCATCGGCCGTCCCGGCAAGGTGAACGTGACGGTCCACGCCAATCCGAAGCCTACTTTCACGTGGAGGGTCGACAACATCGAGATCCCGGCTGGCCAGCCTGATCAAACTGGCCGTCTCCAGAGCTCCACTGCTGAATCTCTGGTAAGTGTTTCCTTAATATATGAAGCAAACTAATAGGAAAGATAAAAATAAAATAGATGGAATAGAAGAATAGAAGACTCAATTGTTCGTGGATGGTTTTAAATATAAATAAATGGCTTGGTTGATCTTTTACTAAATAAGATGAATGATTACCCTGATTTGTAATAAAGAAACAGAATTATTCTCTTTTTTTTAGAATAAATGGTTATTTATGTTTATTGGTCAAATAAGGTGATGCTCAATTTTTCTCGCGCTTATCGTGCTGACTGTTTCGATGCTGTAACAAACCATTTGTGTTGACAAGTAAATTTACCAAGTTTTTGTGTAATTGACATTTGTATTATATCGCATTTTAGTTACGATACTCAATAATTATAATTTTAAATGTGTTAAAAGATCTATTTGTTGAAAATATTAATTTGATTTATAAAATTTTCAGGGTCGCGGATATTACAGGCTTGAACTGACCATCGACAGCGTTCAGAAATCGGACACTGAGAAGCATTACAGCTTGGAAGCGCAAAACGAAGTAGGAATGACCGTTTACGATATTGAATTGTCTTCTTCTGAGCCCCCAGCAGGTTCGTTTTCACAATTGCTATTTTGTGTAGATATTTATTTATTATTTTCATATAATATTAACACCAGAAAGCACAATTTAGTAACAATAACGATGTATAAATCAAATCATTAAAATTATTAGAAATTGTGTAGTTTAGATATTTGACTAAAAGATATTTGCATGGAATATTTTTTAAATTCTTGTTCCATTCAAATATCTGTACGTCTAGTGCACATGTTATATTTTGTTATTGCAGAATAGAAGTAAGATTTATTTATGAATTCTAGGTAACTGCATCTGAGTTTCTATGCAGAATATTATAACATGTACATAAAAAAGTATAGTTTAGGGATGAATAGAATACTTTTATACATCGTTATTGTCTCTGATCTAGTGTGAACTGTATCACTGACACTCATTGATTGTGATCATTGTATCGCTTTCGTCACTGTCGCTTTTACTAACATTTAAATTCTAGAAAAATATGGTAATCTTAATAGATTTTTCTACATACTTGCAGTGTGTGTGTAAATAAGCTTTTTCATAAAAATGAAAGAAATATTCAAAGCTTTTTGTCAACAAAGCGAATTACTGTTTAACATATTATTTTAATAAATATTGCAATGCTTAATAAATTTGAAGTTCGGAAAGTTCCATATCAACAAAAAACGTTAATTCACAAATTTTATTTATAAAACTATTTCATTTAATATTGAAAAAATATTGACTTTTTCTTAAAAGAAATGTACTTAGTCAAGTATATATGAAATTACGATGCAAACACTAAAGACTGACACGCAATACGTCGTCTAATGTCTTGCGAATCACATTCACAGTCACGTGTCGCTGAATTATAATAAATTTCTATCTTTAACTACTGCCGACTATACGTAAAAAATTATTTTCTAATGGCAAATACCTTCACCGCATGCTCACGCAGGACCTGATTTTTTGAATCAATTCTACGGTAAGCTCTCCGAACACATGCACGCACTAGGTAATTGTCACTTTATACGTTTCATTAATAGTTGTCATCATTACTATTTTTATTTAATTATAGTTTTATGAGTTACCGTTAATTTTAAGTTAAGTAATATTAATTTACTATAATTATCTTTAATTTTAATTTATTATTAATATTATTTATTATCGTTATCATTATTTTATTGCCATCAAAATTCTAAAAAAACTAATTTTAAAGTTTTTTTTTAGTGTAATCATATTAATTAAATCAGAATTTTTATGGCAAGAATAAAATATAAGTTATTTTTTTTTAATTTTCAAAGGAATTGCGCGTATTGTATATCACCGTTACCATTCATTGCAATAACTAATTTAAATGAAAAGTATAGAAAAATTGCAAAAAAAAAGAATTACGTAACAATATGTTAATTTTTAAAAATTTTAAATTTAAAAAAAGTATTTATTGTCAATTTGTACAATTACTCATACAGCGTTATAATTAAATTAATAAATTGCATATTTATTAATCTTTGATAAATATTTATTTATATATATTTTAAACGAATGATTTTCTAAAAATTCCTTTGAATACTATTTTACTTGAGTAATATTAAGTTTATTAATTTTAAGTAATATTAATTTTAAGTTTAATTAATAACTTGTTTATTTAAATATTACAAATCTTAGCTGCTTTTTGCAAAATTCTAACTGTTTAAACTGATAAACAAATGATTAACGTTGACAATGATTTTCAGGAGTCGATTTGGATGCTGGATCAATAATTGGAATCGTAGTCGGAGTTTTGATACTGATTCTCGCTGTGTTCCTGGTAGTTTTTGCTCGTGCGACTGGACGCTGGTGCTTCGCAGGTGAGTCATTCACTTTCAAAAACTTCTTTCTTTGTTCTGATGGAAGTCTCGAATAAATCTTCCATAATTATATTAAAACTTATTTCTCTTCAAATGAGTCTTTATACTCAAATTCATATATAGAGAATCAAATACGGTTGCGGGTGTAGTTGGTAAATATTCTTTAATAGCTGTTCTTGTAGATGGTGTTAGTTTTTAACAAATTTATTCTAAAGCACGAAAAACAAATTAAAAATATAAGCAGAGGAAAAATTAATTTTATACAATCGAATTGGAGAAACAGATGAGAGAAATAAACAAAATTTTTAGTAGAGAATTAAATAATCTGATTGAAAAAACTAATATTAACAGCTAGTAATAATTAAACTATAGAAAAAGAACAAAATAACTAAAAACATTTCGAATTTAATCAGTAAAGTAATTTCACCTAAGTAAAGTTAAATAGACTGTAATATGTAATTAATTAAATTTGCCACTTAACGAAATGAACAAGTTCGCTCGTGTTATTTTTTTAAACTACATAAATAGTAGAAGAATTAAAATTGAATTATACGCGATCAATTAATCGTACCTTAGATGAACAATGCTACAGTGAATATAATTGCTTGCCCCAGCTGTTATAAGTTTGTATATGTATAAACAACAAAATTGTCTTGTGTGTTGTGCTGCTATCGATAGGACAGCATGCAAGTCGGGCCAAGTAAAGAACCCGGAGACACAACGACTTTAAGCGTGCGATTCCGTGCTCTAGGGATTACACTATCTAGGGGTAAGTCGTCGCTGTGAAAATAAGTAAATCAGGCAGATCATCACACTGCAGAACTTTCTAAGCTAGTCGCCCCATATCCCTTTTCGCTCGCCCCATTTTGTCATTACTGTGCGCGACATTTATATTTTTGACTGCCAATTTTATTTTTAATCTTTGTATTCATTCGCTGCTCGTCAGTGGACATCTTTTTTTTATCTTCTACTCATTACAGTCGACATTATGTTGTTTTCCCGTAGCTTAATATAAATAACTTGCAGTATATTCTTAATTTTTTAAAGCGAATTTGATATAAATGATAGCTAATTACTTAGACAATGTATGTGATACTAAATTCTGCAAGTATTTTATATTATTGAAAAATCTATTTTATGTTCAAACGTTATTAGCAAAACTTTTACTCTTTGATCATTTTAATATTGTCATTTTAGAATCCATATTTATTAATGCCTTTTCGTTGTTAACTAAAATAAAAATATTCTAAATATTTATATTTGCAATTATTGTAATATTTCATGAGTTTCAAATTGTACTTAACTGCAATCATATTATTCAATCATCAAAAAAGTACAGTTAGAATATAAGATATTAATAATATTAATTTTAAAAATTAATCGATTATAAAAAAAGATATTATTACTACTTCCTTACTGCTGTCTCATTAAGATATAACTTCATACTTGCTTATTCTTATTATGATAATAACAATACTAAATTTAATCAACTTTTTAATTATTACGACATTCATAAATGAAATGTTTACATTTTCGTTTAGTTAAACGCAAAATCTTTGCTTTTATAGTATCAAAGAGTAAACTTTTCGTTTGTCATAGTTTTAGTGAAATGTGTAGTTTGAATCACAATAAATATTCGAGTTGTTAAAGAACTTTAGAAAATACAATACAGTTGCAATGACCAGACCAACAAAAACACCGTGATGCATGATAAATCGAGCTTGCGATGTTTTTGCATGAAATTCCGCATATTTTATGTACATTTAAACGGAATTTACGAAGCAATTACGCAGCCATGATGAAGTACATCATCTGTGTTATAAACAAAATAAATAACAAGCAACCGCTACAAATCGGCGAAGGCAAGTGTGGACAAGTCAGGAATTGCAATTTATTGACTTTTCCAGTCTCTTACTGTTAGCTGTTTCGTTCCTTGCAAACTTATTTACGAGTAAATGAAAGGAATTTTCTTAATTATGTGTTTCATAACTGCATGCTTCCACCGCTGCGTTTTAGAATTTTTATTTTTTCATTCTATTTCAAGAAAAATCCAAAAAAAAAGAAAAAATAATGATCACACTTTATAATATTAGAATTTGCTATATCCATATAAAACTTATTTACATCAAATAATATGAAAGTATTTGTTACGTCCAATAGAATCTTAAAATATTTTAATGAAATTCTTTAATTTTAAATGATAATAATTTTATTTCATGTACCTGTATAAATTTTTTAAGTAGCAAATTGCATTTCCTTAATATAAATTACATATATACTTTAAACGGGTCTAACTAGAACCAATTTTTTGTTAGTCACTATTTATGCTTATATATGCTAATTAATGTAGATATCATCTCTTAAATCATTGTAAAACTTAAAAGTCTCAGTATCTTTATTAGTATATAAATTAGACTAAATCAAAATATATTTGATTAGAAATATTTAAGAAGATTTTTGATAAAATAATTATAAAATATATCAAAAATATATTTGCAGTTTACAAATACATTTTAAAATTATCTCTAAGAAAATAATTAATTTTACAATTTCTTAAAATCAAATAACAAGAACAATAATGGATATAAAGGAATAATAAATACTTTAGGAATCAGGAAAAAATATTTTAAACAAATTGTTAATATTAGAATCGTGAATATTGGTCATTAAAAGAACGTTTAGATAAAATGGTTAAAAATTCTGTTTTTATCTAAACTTTCTTTTAGGGCTTAATATTTTTTATTCAAATATGAAAAAATGTTGAACATTTGTTTTTTCCCGATTCATAATATATTCGTCTACATATATTATTGATCTTGTTGTCTAATTTTGGAAAATTATATTAAATTAAGTATTTTTTTATAGTTTGATTTTCAGTATTGAACCCTTTTAAGATCTATCATAATTTTATATTCATAATCATGCCAAACAAAAAATTAAAATAATATTTATTTTATATTATTTATATTTATAGTTTTGTTTGTATAACTAACGAATTTTTATTTTATAGTATAATATATAATACATATAGAATAAAATATTAACAAAATTTTGCACGAACTCAATTTAATAAAATAGGTAGATTTTATGATACTTATTATCTTTCCATGGCATTACTGTTTTAAATTCATTCATTTCATTTTGAATTTGCACGATTTATTTCGAATCGCACGATAACTTTAAAACATTTATACTTTCACAGCACTGAAAAACTTTTTTATTCAGATCTAAAAGTTTTAATTATTAACATTATCTTAATTATATTTTTATATAATAGAAAAAGTAACGTCTCAAAAATAAAACTAACTTATTATATCGAGTTGTAAAAATTTATGTTCTGTATTTTGAGACGTTATTGAAATTTTTTTAATGTAAATATTTAATCGCATGGTGTTCATATTTATTAATTCCTTTAGACATTATTTAAAATGACATTATAATAGATCATACGCTTGTATGCACTGAAAAATCTTTAATTGAAAGTAAGTCATTGATTTTGCTAATGCATTATATTCTTATAAATATATTGATGGAAAATAATATAATATTTAGGACTACAAAGTAGGAAACAAAATTTATTAAGTACTTAAATTATTTAAAATAGAAAATCATGAAATTTTAAAATAATGAGTAACAGAACAAATTTAAAGGTGTTGTATATTTATATTTATCAATGTTATATTAATTAAATGTTTTAAAAAAATCTAAATTGTTTGTAATACAGTTATAGTTATATGCCAAAGAAAAAAATTTTAGATTATGTAAAGATAAAGAATACTGATTTTAAATAAATAAAAATCAATGACTCACTTTGTTCTTACACCACCAATATTTCACTGATCTAATAGAATAGTAACAGTTAGAATCTACTTATATTAATAATTTGATAATAAACCAATATTTCTCAAATACTTTGTGATGATGCCGGAGTATATTATTAATTAAAGAATTTAATCTCAAATAAAAATGTCACTTTGAGACTTTTATAATTTTCATTGAACAAATTAAAGTAACAAGTTAAATTAAAAAATTATGAATTACAGTAATTTATTAAATGTATTTTTATGGTAAAATGCAATACAAACGTTGCTTTTACCATAACACAATTCAATTTCGAAAAATCTTACAACATCGAAACTCCGTCATCCTTACGTAGCTAGCAGTTAGAAAATTCCAATTAAAAAAAAAAAAAACAAATAACAAAACATTAATCGAAATAAAAAAAGAAAAAAAAATCCACACTTGATAATAGAGTGCCTTTGACCGATACACGTGGGGTTGCTTGTTGCAGCGAGGCGCCGGAGCGAGGAAGAGGCCGCCGGGGGCGCGGGCGCCGGCAGCGAGGCGCACATCACGCCCGGCTCGGACGACGACGAGGACGGGGGCCAGCACGAGCAGCACATCATAAGCGACGAGAAGCTGCCCGCAGGCCAGGAGAACCCGATACACGCCAGCACTGAGTACGTCAACGGGCGCAACGACATAAAGAAGGACCTCGACATGAAGACCGACACGCCTGTCTAAGGGCCAGCCGAGAGCCCTCCCAGATTTTAGCAGCCTTTTTAATCACCGACCGACGAGGAGCAACAACGCGCGCCGACGATCGCTCTGCGAGCCGCGCTCCTTGATTCCTGAAAACGCTCTCGTCAAAGAGTGTTCGTGACGCGATTCGTTGAGTTTTCAGTGATGAATTGACGATTGGTTTGGACGATGGGTTGAAACATTGACGAGAGGGGTGTCAGGAATCAAGGGCAGGGGAGACTATAAATACATGTTAGACAGATGTCGACGCGCGTTCCTGCATGTATAGAGAGCTGCGTGTGCATCGGGGGAGCCGAGCCGACCTCGTTTAATCGTCCGGCTCGACTATTAGCCATTTTCAATCTTCGCGAGCACACCGACACGTACGTTAAGTACCTACGAACGAACGAGAAGGAACTTTCCTCGGGCGAGCGGCGCCGTCCTCTATTTCTCTGCGTTTAATAATGTTAATGATAACGAAAGCTCGGCGTCGTCGTCGACGGCATATTATATATGAGACGAGCGTGCGCGAATCGCCTCCGAGAGGCTCTATCCTCACTCTTAATGTAACGGTGTAACTAATCGTACCTTATTGTTTTACAATTGACATTTTACTTCTCTTACTTTATCCACATATTTTTGTACGCGACTTTTTCTGTAGATTTTTCTAACGCGGTTGTGAGCGATTCGCGCGCGTGCCTCGGAAACTGTAAGACGCTTTTTTTACATTTTTTGCAAAACGAAGTAACGTCAGCCGGCGGATTTTTATTATTTATTATCATTGATTTTTGAGCGTACATCTTTTATTGAGATTAGCGACTTTATTCCGTTCGCGTTCTTTGTTGATTCGAATCATTGATTTATGTAAGATATGCACGAGAAAACGTGCATAGACGGGAAAATGACGCGCTTTGGCGTTGCTTCGCTTTTTTCCATAATGTGAGTTTGTACATAGCTTAAACAAGAAAGATAAAAGACATATATAGCTTAATTGATTAAAATAGAACAAAACCGTAAGAAACAAAACTCTACTTAGCAAAAGAAATCATTCCAGCGCGCGTACTCATCTGACAGAACAAAAATATCTCAACAGAATCTCAGTATTGTTTAAAAAAGCTGTTCTTTAGGTTTCAAACTTTTTGACCACATACTTATTTTAAGTTTAAAAACTTTAAATACGACGATTGTTTTATACATTTTCAAACTAGATCGTCCAAACATTCCGAAAAGTTAAAGCATAAAGATTAAAAGCTACAAGCTCGCCTTTATTGCGTATATGCACTTACCACTTCGGTCAGTATTATTTGACATGATCTGACCTTAAAGATATATATGTACAGAAGTTACGACTTCTATATGCGTTACTTTTGGGATTAACAAAGTTTGTCCATTGAGTTCTTGCGCATTTTCATCATTAAAATTTAGTATATACGTTAACCAGGACTGCATCCGTCCATCTATTAATTTAAGTTCCATTTTTTTGTAAATGAAAGTAAAAAAATTTAGTAAAAAGAAATATATATATACATATATATTATTACTTTTAAAAGTATTTTAAAAACTTTCAATTTGAATCTCTTTGTTTTTTCAACATTTAAGATTTATTCCATTGCGTCCTTAGAATTTACTTTCTAGTTTTTATTTTAGTTAGATGTACAAATCACGTCTTTCGCAATTCAGTTAATATATTGTACTGCAAGCTAAAAGCTTAAAAATAATTGTTACGATTAACCTCGTATTATTTGTAAGTAAGTTTAAAGTATTTTACTATTGACGGATGCAGTTTAAGCGAAAGAATTTTAAATTAAGTTTCACTTTATATCTACTTTACAAAAAATAACACGCGTGAAGCACTGATGAGAGATCACGTTTATTTTTTTGTAATTTAGCACAGTAGTTAGTGTTTTCAAAATTTCACGGGTCACCGAAAATTTAAAGAAGTAAATAATGGATATTTATTGGTTTGCTGCTAAACATGATAAACATGTCTCTTATTAGATATAAAAAATATGATATTCTAACTATTGGACTTTTAATATTTTGATAATCCTTGAAAAAAAAAAGAAAAAATATATTTTTTCATTTGTAGTTATATTTAAGTTTTTGCGACCATCTCATTAAATTAACAAATGTTATTCAAAAATCATGAGCGCGCTTCTCACCTGCCAGCTTTTTTTTCATTATATGTACTCATTGCGATCAAAGAGCAGTTTATTTATTGAAGCTTCTTAAGCTTTGTCTACTTTTTATTATCGCTTTCGACAATAAGAGTTGTTTGTACTTTTGTACAGCTAATTTTTTACTTAGCATTACCTCGTTGGTATCAAACAAAAAGAGAAAAAAGTAAAACTCGCATTGTCCAGTGGTTTATCTCGGCGCATTGTTTTTCTTTTTTATACGACAAAAATCAGAATGTAACTGCCCTGTACTAAAGTTTATAAAATCTTGTAATTATACATATTTAATTTTGATTTTTTACCGTTTTAACCGTTATTGAATATAAACATTTTATAGTAATAAAAAATAGTATTAATAAAGACATTTTTTCAACAAACGCAATCATTACATTTTTATAAAAATTTAGCTTTTCTTTTGAAATCTTTTTCTCTTATACAAAAAATGTTATAACACGGACAATTTTGAATTAATTGTTTGTAACCGCAACAAACAATAACTAGATATCCTCTATAAAGACTTGAACATATATAGCAAAAAGTGTGAGATAATCAAATTAAAAAATCAAGTAATATCAGAGTGCAAATACTAGTAAGTTATCTCAAAAATTATCTTCACGTTTCTTTTTTAGCCATTTAAACAAAATTTTGTTTTTATCGGTACTTTTGTCGACTATCTCGTGAAAGTCGAGAGAAGATTAAAAGGTAGACGCAAAAATAAGGAATCAAAGAGCTCGAGTTAAAAAAAAAACAGAGAAAACTTCGATGGAAAGAATTTTTAGCGAAGTATTTACAAATTTGTCGGCGGCCTGCCTCGACTTATCCGCGCGCATTGTATATATATTTTAAAGAGACGAGAAAAAAGGATATATAAATATATATATTATAAATATTATTGTAACGAGATTGAATTATATACTAACGATGAATTATGTTAAAGGAGCGTCGAGGCACTTGGCTTGCAACCAAACAAAAATAACGATCTGCGTAAACTTGCACCCCAATTGCCAATGACCCGTCGTTATTATTCATATTCGACAGAAAAAATGAAGTGTTATAAATGGCAGAGTAACGTTTACTTGATGTTTAAGAATGCAGAGTCGCTGTACTACACTGAAAAATCGCCCCGACGTTGTTCGTTCAATAAGACGACTGATGAGATATGAGAAAATTATCGTCATAAGACTGTACCTATAACAGATTCTTTAGATTGTTGAATTTTAGTATTTTGAGACTGTATAAAATTTTTTACAATACTTTACGTTCCAACGGGGTGATTATTCAAAGTTCGTCAGCGAGTTTGTCCTTTTAATCACTTTACTAAGATAAGATTTAAATAAAGAAAAGAAAGCGCGTATTAGCATGAAAACTCAGTTATATAGACATACACAGTGCATAATATGTCAATGTGTACGCACCGGTAACAGCGAACGCTGTCGTACATTTTTCGACTCGATGTCATTTTATCCATAAACTACCCTTAACTAATAGAAAGTTAATAAAGAAAAAGATTAATACGAGAAAAGACGTTAAGCGGAAGAACTGATACAAAAATTTTTTTTATATCGCATAATCGTAGAAGAAAAACTGATACAAGATTTTTTAAATGTTTTTAATGTCTGATAACTAAGCTGTAGCCGTTTACATACTTCACACATAGTCACACCAGGGGGACAGGCAACTATTTGCATTTTACGAGTCATATCGATGTGCATACACCCATACTCGAGAACGAATAAAATATGGTGTACGTTGAAAGCCGAGGTCACTGCCATAAAAAATATAAAAAGAATCGCACCAAGCCGTAAAATATGGGACTGATACCATTTCAGCCATTCGTAATACATCTTCGGTTTTTTACCCTGTAACCCCCAATCCTCCGGCTTTTTCCAACATCAGCCCACTTTTTCCATTTTCCGTCATCGTATTTCACGTTTCACCTGCGTCGAATCGTAATTTTTATTCCATCTTTGACAAGGGTATGCTTTTCGATGAAATACAAGTATGCGCGAATATAAAAACTCAGATGAAAATATGTTTCGATGAGATAGAGGCAATGTCGCAGGTTCACTACAAGGCGAGAGCAAAAATAATAATAATTATAATAATAATAATGAAAGAATAGCGAGCATTTGAAACTGTCAATGCGAGAATATTATTAAGCACGAGGTGCTCGCTCTGTGGATGTGCGAGCCCCGAGCAAGGGGGAAATTACACGAATTTACGTGAGAATTTTTAAGCAGCTGTAACGCTAATTTTAGGCATCGCGAGAAAGCTAACGCGTTTTCAATGTACAAATGTTTTTGTGGTACATTATTATGATATTACGATGCATTATAATACTTATTTTTTAAGGACTAATTTCACTGTAACGTAATCGTAAAGAGAATTAAAAAAAATGCTAACTTACTTAACTTTCTTTGATGATCATGCTAAAATTTATCGGTATATTAGTTATTTAATTACGATCACGAGATTTTTTATTTATCTCGCGTTATCAGCATTGTATAATTTAAAAGTGTAATTCATGAAAACGAAGTTTAAGAAACTCATCGGAAAGATACAACTATATGATAATATAGGCATGATCGTTGGCCATACAATGGAGTAAACATATATAAATATATTTATGTTAATATAAGGTTTAGGTATTACAACGACAAAAATAAGAACAGTTATTATCATTACCTAAAGTCGGCGCTCTCTGAAAAAAAAATTTTAAATACGAAATTTTTACCGCCTTTTTAAGAATTTTTTACCAATTTTTAATATGAAATTTTTAACAAAAAAAACTTTAATACATTACTCAAATATTGCTGAAATTTTATACACTTCAATGTATTATTTAATAGACTAATCGACCTCATAAATTAGTTTAAAAGCACACGATATTCACGATACATCAGCATTTATTTCTAATGCACTTTTCAACAGAGTATCTATAGTTTCAGAGATCGCTACTTTGTATTAAGGATAAATATGAAAAAAATCTAAATCTAAATGTTACGGGACTGCTATGAGAAAGTGAAGCGATTATGTAAGTGGATGAGTAAAAAAAAAGGAGAACGAAAGATAAAAAAATTTTGTATCTGTACTTGTAGGTACAATTGCGATAAGGAGTAAATCGGTTCACGATAAAAATGATTAAGGATTAAAATAAAATTAATATATAGAAAAGCTGTATGTAATATTAATTATAAGTTCATTCATCGCTATGATATTATACTTAGGAACCATATGATTTTTGAAATAAAACATTTGTTTTAAATATACCTTGCATTAGTTTATATCATTTTCCTACACAAAATTATTCAATAAAATTCGTTTTAATTTGTTGTTATAAAGTTATGAGTTAAAATTTGTACAATCAAAGCAAATAATAGTAAAACTAATTAAACAAAACATTATTCCAAATACAACATTAGAAACTTTTTTTTAAATTCCAAGAGAAACTTCAAAATATATTTTAGAGATAACAATAAAAATACGAAATTCATTTAAACAAAACTTTAACTTTTAATAAACAATATTCTTATTTACGACAAATTATAATTTAGAAATTACTAAACAATTATGAGTACAATAAAAATAAACAATAATAAACAATATAGCAAGTTTTGGTTAGAAGAAAAGTTGAAATTTCTGAAGAAGAGAGTTATGTAATTTATTCACATATGTAATCATTATAATAAATAACATTTCGATGAAAATCTAAAAATAAAACAGAGTAAAATAAACTATCGGAAGTTATTTAGAGATTGTTTAAACTTTCTTTAAAAATAATGCATAACATATTTCGTATCTATTATTTATATCATCCATATCTAGGATTTAATAAATTCATAAAAAAATATAAATTTCAATTATTTAGTAACAGATGATACAAGAAACTTCTAACTGAAAAAAAAATTACAAATAAATTTATTTTTAGATCAAAATTATTTAATTTCTGTTTCTTATATTAAATTTTATTTTATAACTGAAAAAATAATTGCTTCCTAATGTTCTATTTTATTTTGTTACTTATTTTTAAAACAATTTTAAATTTCTATTTTAATTTTTTTCAATTCATTTCAGGTGGCTCGGCCAAGAGAAACATCGGCGAATCGTAAGTATATTTCCGTAATTTTATTTTACTATAGAATACTGTAGCAGTTTTCTTCGTAACTAATATTTTTCGTAGATATTTTTCTATTAAATTTGCTTATTTTCAACAAAGTAGCATTTTTTATTAGTAGATTAACAGCAATGTGATTTGTTTTGTCTTTTATATCTCTGATCACTAGATATGTATTATTCACGTATATATTTCAATAACTGAAAGTAACAGATAGTAAAAGAGAGAAAAAGGAGCGTAAGAGAAAGAAATAAAATGCAATAGGCAGTTACGATTCGTTGGCATGACTCGCACATTTTCCAGAGACTTAGCGGAACCGGCGGAGAGCGTTAATCTACTTCGTTTCGTCAAACCAAAAAGAGACGATGCCACTGCGCGAAGGCAAGAAGCATCCTCTTAGTTTCCATATACACCACTCTTACACTCACTCGAGTCTAGTAGTTATTTTAAAAAATTCAATGACCTCGTAAAGTATACAAAAACAAAGATTATTTTTATACATTCGCTGCATTTTTCAGCCGCAGCTGCTCTGGTGACATGTTTGGCAGTCCGATACATTGTTTTCTTCGTGGCTTTTGCGCAAAATTTTATCATCGATTTTAATTTTCCACATTGCTTATGACTGAATGCTTTTTCGCTTTTTATTTTAATCGCATTGGTTTTGGGCTTGATAAATATGTTTTTATAAGGTTCTTAAGTCGGTTTGAGTGATTCATGTTGAGCTTTACCCGGATGATCCTGTGCTGCTACACTTTGTGTGCATATGTGTTTGACTATTTTATAAGTGTGATAAAGAATTGTTAAAACTGTTTTATCAGAAACTAATGCAAAAATTATTTGAATTTAATAGTTTAAATTTCTAAGAAATCGTGTTAAAAGTTTTTGTATCTAATATTTAAATAAAGTTAAAAAATGTTAGAAAATAAAATAGTTTTTGAAAAAAAGGCTAGATTTTTCTGAACGTTTATATTACTTTTTTTTTAATGAAATTTTTTATAAATTACTGAGTAATTTTTCATAATGTTAATATGTGATAATTGTAGTGCATAACTAACTAATTCTAAACATTAGCATTAATTTAGTACTTTTGCACTATTACACACTTATATTCGATCTACTCAACTAAACTATCCTGGAGAATTTTTGAAAAATATACATGAAATTTTTTATAAATACTTGCAATCTTATTCTTTAACGTTTTGAAAAACTATTCATATTCGAAATGAAATTGGACGATGAAAAGCAAAGTCATCAAATAGTCTTAATAGTATAAATTTATCAGGATACAATATTATTTATTGCTCTAATAATAATTTACAAGTAACTTTTTTACTTTTGTTAACCATTTGACATGTATGATTCCCAGCACTTAATTATGATATATACTGCAATAAAGGGGTTTGCATATGTTAAATTACAAAGTATAAGGAATATCCTGTTTTAATGTAGAACCGGGTATTCATAAATTTTTATTACTTTAAATGCAACACGTAGTGTTGCTTCTGTAGCTAAATTTCTCATAAATCAACGAGATTGTTACAAAAAATTTGAAATACGTGTAATTAAAGCGTTTGCTATTGCAGTTTCTTTTGCTATTACGTACGTTTGGTCATTATATCTATTATCGCGTGATATCGAAAATTCGTCATTATGCCTATTTTGCATGATGTACTTAAAAGTAGTGGAAGGAATAAAAATTCAAAATCTGTCAGTATCATTATAACGCCGCATGAATGGAGCAAAAATTAAAGTTGAATAAATGACAATTATATTTTGAGATTTTAGTCGTATAATTGTATATTACAGGCAATATGGTATCCACAATATGGTACCAGTAAAATTACGTTTTACGGACTTATATGATATCCATTAGATATGGTACTATCGAAATGCACTTTTCTGCATGTACGCCAAATTTCATTTATGCCACAATCTAAGCTATAATTTTTACTACCGTATATTTTACGACTAAATTGTGGTGAAAAATAATGAAAGGTATGCTCTAAACATAGTAAACTGAGTGCTCTTTACAGGATGCCAGGTAGTTAATTTTATTACGTTTAGATGCGCTAACAATGATTAGTTTTAAAATATAAAATACGAACACTATAACCTTATTCATACGCTATAAGATTAACTTTTTAAGATAGATAGCAGAATTAATTAATCGTCATTTTGCACGTGACATTTTATACACGAATAATTTACTAAATTGTTTTTAAACATTCAATTTATAAAATCATTAAAAACTAATTATTTGTCGGAAATCACTTCACGATATTCCATTCAAGCAAATAAAATAAAATAACAATAGAAGAAACAATAAAATCACAACAGCAAAAGAAATTAACAACCATTGTAGCTAGACCTACTTATTCACAGGTTCACCTTCGACAATTATTAAATTCAAATAATTTTTTCAAAGCTTTTTCATTGTACTCTAACATAACGACTGCTTTTTGGCACTATAATAAGAAAAACACTTTTAAATCAGAAGCGACACCGAAAGCACCGGCCGTTACTCAAGGAGCGAAGTGGATACAGGCAAGATCGACGGACGGGGCAGGCCGAAAATCAGCCTTTCGCAGCTGTTCAAGCGCAATAAGGATAAGGTGTCGGGCGCCGATACCGATACCGTTCGAACTGTTGTCACCATGGACGATGAGAAGGTAGTAAACAAGTTATTTTTGTTAATGATAGGGTATTTTTAGTATGCGTGTAATTTTACGAGCTGCAATGAAGATAATGGTTTATATTACTTTTATTTTACACTTGTTAAGATTAAAAAGTTGTATTAGTGAGTATGCATTTGATTTCGGTATGCAAATTTAAATTGATAGCAATTTTAATTCTAATAATAATCTGATTGATATATAAACAAATCTAATTTTATGATTAATGTAATATAAAAATTGATATCTTGATGAAATCTTGACAAATCAAATGTCTTAAACGCAATAAATTTTTTAAGTTGTGACGTATCAATTCCAAATTTTTTATTTGCATATAATGACACGATATTCTGAATAATTTTGCTCTGAATGGGGAAAACATTTTCTTGAAACCAGCTTTGATTATATACTTACTGTCATAAAATAACAATTTTCTGAATTAAAAATTGTTCATTTCGAATTAAAATTAACATTTTAATTTAATTTCTTTGGGAGCTGAGCATCATTAAATTTGAACTTATTGTCAATGAATATTAATTTAATATCGTGAGATGATTGATATAGTTCGATAACCGTGCTCAAAGTACTGTGGTGGACGAGAAAATTCCAGATTAATGTCCTGACTAATTGATTTGATGGCGGCGTTTAGCGCGATCGTCAGTGATCTTTTTATCCAGAGCCGGATTATGAAACGTAATTAGCATAAATTAGTGTGTCCTTGTTGTCAAGTTAGAAGCGCAAAGCGTCATATAATGCGCAGAAAAATTAGCTGTTACAAGAAACAATCATTTAATCGTTAATTTTTTATATACTACAGCATCATAACGATTTCTGGAAGCATTATATGAAAGCAATTTAATTTACACATTTTGAAGAAAAAGATAATAGATTATACCAAAAAATTTGAATCTTGTTAATATCTTATTATACGTTTTTAATTCTTCTTAGGAAACTAATGCGCTTCTGATTTTTTAAATAATACTTTTTCAGCTTAAGTGTTTTCTATAATGAAGAGTATTCTTGAAATTTTCCTAAAAAAAATAATTAATTTTATTTTTTTTTCTTAAAGTAAAGCTAAAAAAAAATGTCCAAATCTCGAATGCTTAAAAATATGTATGTACGCTAGCTAGATGCTTCTACAATAGCATTTTCTTTTTTTTAAGTTAATTCCACGTAGTTAATAATTATAGTATTTTATCCTATTAAAAATTAAGAAAAAAAAAGAAAAAAATTAATGCGATTAACCGATGATAAGAAAACTATACTAGCAAGTTTTTTACACCCCTCGAGTCACTTCAAGTTACAAGATGTTTCTATCAATTCAACATGCTATTTTTTCAGAATTCGCTTCGAAAAAATAATCTAATTAATCCGACAAAAACTCGCAAAAGATACAACATTTCACATCCTTAAAAATCATTTTCATTCCTCATCAAAAGAATGAATCAATCAATCGCTCTACATCATTATCATTTTTTTTTTCACAGATCCCATCGAGCGAGGTGACAGCCCCAACGAACGCCGGCCTACACGAGGGTGGCATCGTCTACGCGGAACTCGACCTGGCACACCAGCAGCAAATGGCGCCGAGACGCATCAACGAAGAAAAGACCGAATACGCCGAGATTCTTTATACGAAGCCGGACGGCCAACCTCAGGAACCGACGCCCGACAAGTAGATAGAAAATCGACGCTGACGATGAACTTGAGTCGATGCGTGCGACGAGGCATCTAATGCCTCTACCGTCCAGACGCGCCCTTGCTTGTGCACTCGGCGCTCCTTTTATTTTTATTTTTTAGTTCAATGTGATTTACGTTTTATTTTCTTTTTTAGAATTTTTATACCCTTGTTTTTCGTTGATTAGGTCCGCCGTGTTTCCGTACGCTGCGGTCAGAGCGTTATGGGAAAACTGTGCGAGCCCGTCGAGGTAAGAGGTTTGGATGGATTGGATTGCTTTCGGTACATTTTGTTTTTCTTTACGCACTACTATGTACTGTATTCTCGCAGTTATTGAAACATAAACGATAAGATTTTTTAAAATTTTCAGAATAATTTTAAATATTAGATGGTAATATATGATACATTATGTACAGATTTTTAAATTTTATAAATCAGTAAATTTAAAATTTTGAATAAATGTATATTATTTGAACTATAAACTGATGATTGAAAGCAAAGAAATGGATCCAATTCAACAAATTTCTTCAAAGTATAGTGAGGCCGCACAATTTTTTTTAAAACGCCTTTTGTATTTGTACTTTGAAATAAAAATAGTTATAATTTTATCTTTTTTTTCTTTAGATATACTGTTATTATCAGTAAATAAAGAAAAATTAGGTAAATTTTGTAATTTTTAAACACACTTATTAATTAGCTTTTTCAAAGTACAAATATTCAAATTAATATTTAAAAACACGGTGCAGAATAAAAAGATCTAGGTGCATTGAAAAAAAAAGTTTAACTCATGAGCATGTACAAATGTAATTGATTTCACTCAAAGGACTCGAATATTATTTTATTATAATTTTATTTGACTAACAATCTAATGATATATCTGATTCTTTTTTCATTTGTTGCCTTATTTTTCTTGCAATTATATTTAGACTACCAAAGAGTCTATCGGCTCTAATAAAGTCAAAATATAAACTGCTTTATATATTTTGGCGAAAACGAATTTCCTTTTTTTTTATTGTATTAGTATACATATGTCTAATAATTTTAAGAAACGCGAGTAATCCATTTTTAAAGTATTTAGTCAATATAATATTTTGTTATAAGAACGTTGTAATTTTTATACCGATTCAATTCCAATCAGAGTGAACTGTGTATTTTTATGACCGCGTTCTTTGAAAATATTTATATCGATTTTTCGCAACCACAAACAGAAAAAAATAGAATTCATTAAAATCGACATCGTTAGCTGTTTACGTGAATATAAATTCATTTTTTGCCTATACTCACCTCTGTCGCCAATAAACCTCATTCTTCAGATTTTATAAAGCGATCTGTAATCCATAAAATATCATTAAAGTATCGAGAACAGAAAATTAAGGGTGTCGATGGCGAACGACTTTTTTCCTTCTCCTGTCTTCAGACGACGCCTCGTGGGCAGACGTGTCTATTTTCCGCTCGGCGGAGCGTCGGTAATGATGATAATGTGCTTCGACTAGCCGCTATATAGCCGAATATAATTGAGCCTTATATCAAGTCCGCGGCGCGGGCAATTAAATAAAATCCTTCGCGGAATTTCATACGCACACACACTCACAACACGGTTAATGTACTTAAAGGTTGTTGATAAGTATCTTCATAATTTGCGAATAGCGCTTTAATATCGAAGTGTTTACGACGTTGTTTAGATTTTTTTGCTTTATTTTTTCTGTTTTTAAGTTTTTTTAGTTAAGAAAGTTTATTTTCATTTTTTTGTTTTTATGTGGGCGATAATGACCAAGTTTTTGGAGAACTAACGATTTTTTTTGGAAAACTCGCTACAAAGTATAATTTTATATTGTAGAAATATAAAACAATAGATTTCATAAAAAAGATGCTGATTTTCATGGGCGTCTACATTGTAAATGTAGATTGCGTAGGCAAATCAGTTACGTATCAATAAAAAAAATGGTTGTGCATCTAAGAACACTTTGAGTACAATTAATATAATGTAACGAATAAATTTATAAATTAAATTTTAAATACGAATTTTATTTAATCATTGTAAAGTCATTTCATTCTTGTAGAACATTAAAAAAATTATTTATAATTTAATTAAGCTACCTATATGATAATTATTGTGTAAAACCGAGTGGTTGTTTTTTTTTGTAAAAATCGATGTTGTAATCTATCAAATCAGTTTAACGTTAGGATTTAAGGTATTGCATGATTCATTTATAGTAATAATCTGTATACAGTGCTGTAATTTCTGTTTGTGCCTACACTACAGTTCGTAAGACGATAAACTAAATAATATTAAGATCAACTTAAGTTTGTAAATCAGTAGAACACTATAAGAGCGTATCAAATAACATCTAATAGGATGTCCACTCATTACTTCGATATTCATGAAAAAAGAATATTTTTTATAACTTGTTGAACTACTGAATATCTACTGCGTAAGAACGGCCTCGATCATGCAAGTTGTAATCACCGCTATGTATACTTTAGAATGTATTTCTCTTATTATTTGTCATGTCTTTATTTTGGTAAATAAATCAGATGATAACAATTTTTTTACTCATTTTTTAATTTACAATAGGAAATATGTTTTGGCCTTATAATAAAAAATCAATATTGAACACCGGAATAATGAATTTCATTTTCATTTCTAATTTTCATTCTCATCGTTGTCATCATGAATATAGTCATCATTATTATCGTCCTCAATATTATCACCAATAATGCTACGCATACTGCCTTGGTAGCTCACATGTAAAGCTCCTCCTCCCGATTCTTCCTCTTCTTCGTCCGATGATTCCAGATTGTCCTTCTCTTTATATAAGTAATGCTTGTACCTCTTGTAAACCTCCTTAGCCATCTGCTCGTTGTAGGTATCGAAGTAATCGCGCGTTTCCTCGCAGACGAAGCTTTTCTTCACCTCGAACGGTTGCTTCTCCAGCAGCTTTTTTTCGCATTCGCTACCAGGTTCGATGCCTTCGTTCGCCAGGTTCAGTACACGTGGCAAGCCCACACAAGGAGTTGCCTCGATAGACATGGATTTAGGAGCCTTGCGAAGCTTCGGCTTGCTGGGTTCAATTCCGCATGGCTGACAAATTTCCTTCTCTTTCTTTATTTCCTTTATTCTAAAGACCTTCTTGCAGATGTCCATCCTCTTGATAGCCTCGGACACCTTCTTCTCACGCTCGAACTCTTTGCCACGCGCGAGGCCTAATTTCAAGTTCCTGCTGTAGCATAGGTACGAATCTTCGTCTGGAACGACGAGACTGCCGCATACGAGAGTGTCGTGCTCCATTGTTTCTCCAGGCGCACAGCGAGCGGGCTTGTCTAGGATTTTCTTCCTGGCCATTCGCGGCTTGGCTTCGCTCGATTGGCAGCCCTCCTGCTTGCAGATTACTTTAACAGGTGTTATCGAGAAATCAAGCCGCTGATTCGTGTTCAGCATCTTAATCACAACGTAGATCAGCGTGTTAGCATTCTTGCACCTTATCGCGTAGATAGCACCGCGACCCTTCATGAACAGAGGCGGTCCCGTCCATGTAGAATCTACCGCGTAGTAGGCGTCAGACGTCTGCATCATTGCTATGATCTTATTTTTACATTGCAGCAGTAGATTATCGGACTTGGTGAGAGCCAGCTCCACAGCTTTGGCAAGGTTCAGCTGACCCTGGGTTCCATACAAAATACCGCAGATATCTGACTCAAAGTCGAGGTTCCAAATGTACGGCGATACCCGTAAACACTCGAGTAAGTTGAATTTGTTTAAACAGCGTGGCGAGGCCTTCCTGCTGTTTCTATAGAACTGATCACCGCAAAGCACAGCAGAATCCAGCACGGCCGCTGTCCATTCGGACGGATGACACAGATCTCGCATGGCGAAAGTTGCGATACCAATGGCTGCCTGGGCTTTGCCTGCTCGTTTACCAAACCGCTCGTCGAAGCTGCCGATTGTTCCCCAGACCGAGAAGAGCATGTTCGGCACCTCGATCAGATAGTTCTTCCACCTAGGTTTCATTTCGTCTTCCACGATTATCGGCATCTTGTTAGCTCTCTTCTTTCCCTTGCGTGGCTTCTCCAAACCAATATGCCTGTGGCTCCAGTGGTAATCCAGATAGTTCCAAACAGGATCTTCCTGGAACTTATCGAACGGCGATGAGTTCACCGACTCGACGTGCACGCGGTGGATGAAGAAGCCCGTGGTTTCCTCGTACGCGTTGTAACAGATCTGCATGACCATGTCGCTGACGGATGAGAATATGCAAAGACAGCTCTTGCCCTTGGAATTGACTCGCCTACCCTGCTCGTCGCACTGGTAGGGATCCAGGTAGTAGTAGCAGTTCGTAGCTTCCGAGTACCAAAAGCCGTAACAGCAGTTGGAGAAATGGATAATTCCACTGGTGCATTTTTTAAAGTGTTGGACCATTTGCTTCTTCACGATCGCGTAGAAGTTCTTCTTGTTCTGCTTCTCGTCAATAAGCAAGTACAACTGGGATGCGCAATCGCGCAGATCGAACAGCCGGTCCATCAAGCTGAGGTCCTTGAGGATATGTTCGGTATGGTACTTAGGCTCCTCGAACATCTTGTAAGTACTATCAGCAAGACAAAGGATCTTGTCCACCATTCCTGGCAGGGGATTCTGGATTACATCCCGCTTCATCATCAGGGCGAATACTGCGGCGAAGTAGCAGCGCTGAACTTTGGGCTCAGTTACTTTGTCCCTTTCGACCAGTGCGGTTGAGCCAAGTATGTAAACTGGTACTTGCGATCTGTCTGTGGGTCGGAAGACTGCGTGTATGTCGAATTCTTTGATGTTCTTTCGGTGGATTTCGGGAACCGAGGTGGAAGGCATCATTGACTCGTGCAGTCCCTCGAGGTCGCTACAGTCTGGGCCAACTATTTTGGCGTAAGAGATCGTGACAATTCGGACGTTGAATTCGGTCTCCCAAGGTTGATTCATTTCCTGTTGCAAAAGATAAATTATTCTTTGTTATTTAAAGTCTTTATTTTGATGGTAAAGTTAGTTTTGACACGGTAGTTTTGAAACGGTAAAGTTAGTACACTTTTGAGTGTAAAGTTACTATTTTAATGAACAAAAGCTTGGTAAATTCAATACTTCATTTAAATCATTCTATAATAAACGAATTTAATTGTAAAATAAATTTAAGAAAGTAAAACTTAAAATTTTGAAAGTAGTAAAACAATGATTTTACCTTAACTATTAACTTGAGAAAATCTTCAACATCTTCCGAAGCAATGATCCTAAAATTTTTCGTTCTCAGTACCAGCCACCAAGCGTAGTACCTCTCCCCCTTCTTCATAACTCCAATGTGCGCATTCTCGCAGACAATCACCGCTCCCGTATAAATCGGTGACTCAAATATCTTGTCCAGCGACATCGCCAAATTCCAGCCTTCGACAGCGTACAGCTTTCCAGTATGCAGTGGCGCGAATGCCACTCTAAAGCTATAATTCGCGATGCTAAACTCGGGCAGGAGATCGTCTGTCATCTTAGGTATCGTGGTATCCTGACATGCTAGCACGCTGTCCAGGGTGTACTCCTTGCTGGCCTCGAAAAGTCCTTCGATCGTCCTTACGCTCCAAATCGGTGGATCGTAGATCTGGGCCCAGGCCATCACGCACATGTCCATAGGCTCGGCGAGCACTGTTCTTTCGAAGAATTTCCGGTCGTACAAACGCATGCGCTCATTGTCTACGAAGGGTGCCAGAATCGGCCGAGTGATCTCGTTATCCAGAACCTTAACCTCCAGGGCCGAGGCGTTAAAGTTTTTGATGGGTTGGAAGCTTGGTAACGCGGGATCTAGAGCTGGGAACTCGGTTTTCTCTCTCGCCCAGTCGGCCAGCTCGATCAGGGAAGTCTCCGACTCGGTCGGCTCCGGTTCGGGTTCACATTCTGCTTTCTCCTCGTTAGGCCTTATTGTCTGGCATTTTTTCGCCGGCTTCTTCAGCTTCTTCAGCTTCTTCTTATTCTTCTCTAAGTGGGCTATCAAGAGGGTGTAGAGCCTGTACGGCTTGTTGAACGTGTCCCCAGTGTTTTCAATGATTCGGTCGAGAAACACTTCGTAGCAACAGAACTGCATCAAACAAGCACCACCTTCAGGAGCGGCCCTGCCATTCTCGTCGCAGGAATACGGATCGAATACATAGAACATGTCGTTCGCTGTCCAGAAGGCATACGCCACATTTCCAAAAACCAGTATCCCCGTTTGGTTCTTCTCAAAGAAGTTCTTCAGGACATGCACGAGTGCGTCAGGCTCGTGACTTTCTGGGTCCGCGTATTGGACCTGCTTGACGATCACGTGGCATTTTACCCCGAGGATGTTGAAGTTGCGGAACCAGCGATTTAATTTGTAACGCAGCCTGCCCGCACCCTCGTCGATCTTAGTTGCTGTAACGATGAACCGATCTAAAAAGCCACCACGGAACTCGTGCACACTCACGTTGATTTTGGCGAGGATACAAAGGATGGCTGAGAAGAAGCAGGGCTTGTAGTGGGTTTCATCGATGCAGAAGCGGTCTTTAAGACACATGTTCGCGTTTATTACGCCGACGTATTCGTCATCTGTTGGCTTGAAGCCGCGAAGCTCTGGTTCCCGTTTTTGAATTAAAATTTCTTCCCGACATTTAGTTTTTCTGATTTCGATTTTTTCTGGACATGCTCTTTTTATTTCCTGTAAATAAATAATATATATTCTTTAATATTATTAAAAAATAAGCGAAGGAATTAAAATTAAACTTAAATTATTGAATGAGTAAGTTTAAAGTTCAAGCAACTGTTAAGGTATAGAAATTAAAATTATATTGTTTATATTGAATTTCGTTATTCAATGAAATAAATTTAGGATATTATCTAAATATAAATAAAATTATCTGTTATAATATATAAAATAATAATTAAATTTATAAATATAAAGTAATCAATTACTTCACAATCTGATTTAAAATCAGGGAAAATCATTTCGAACAATAGATTTTCAGTGCTGCAAACAAGTTTCTTCAAGACTCTATCATCTTTTTCTTTTGCAGTCAGTTTACATGTTTCCGCTTTCCTTTCATCAGGACAAGTTTTATATTCATTTTTTATCTTCGGAGTCTTAATAGGTGGACCAAGAGGTATAAGTGTTGGTAAAATCGGTTGCATCGATTCTTCTTGCACATTTTTTGGTACCATTATTTTGTCTATTTCGTTCTTTTTCCGCCTGCATTCCTCTTCATTTGCCTCTTCAATATCCTTGTCACGTAAAAATTTCTCATTAATCGCTCTTATTGGCGTCAATCCACTCGGCAAACTTTTTGTCAAAAAGTAAAATTTCGGTGGGAGCTTTATAAGCTTTGCTTGTTCAGTTGTGTCAGATTCATCTATAACGATAGCTGCATCAGGTGTTTTTGATGGCACAACGTCAGCTTTTTCTTTCATTGCCAATTTTGAATTTATGGAAAATCTAGACAGTAGAGAATATGCAGACTTTGAAGCCAGTTTAACATCCAACAGATCGCACAAATTTTTCTTAGGGGGTCTGACGAAAGGCGGAGGATGCATATATTTTAGCTTTTCATAGAATACTTCAAGATTTTCTTCGTACTGTTCATGTTCATCTTCATTGGTACGTTCAATTTTTACTATACCAGTTACAAGAGCTAGATTTAATCTGGCCGGAGTTTCCATTGGTTGAGGTTCTCTGGGTTCTCTAAAAAGAACGATCGATTTTTGTTTAACACTCAAGATTGTAGTTACTTTAGATCTCACGCTTTGTGAACCCGCTGTAGATTTTAAAGATTTCCCTTCGGATTTAGCTATAGATTTTGAAGATTTCACTTCGGATTTAGCTATAGATTTTAAAGATTTAGTTTCAGATCTCGCGAAAATTTTCTCTTTTCTAGCTGCTGGATTTTCATTAAAAATATCAGTAATTGATATATCGACTTCTTCTTCAGAAGCTATCAATTTATCTACGTCTTCTTGAGTTACAGGTAAGAATTTAGTTTTGTATCTTTCAAATGACTCAGTTTCATCAGCTGTATCAGTGGCAGCATCTGTATCATCAGTAACTTCTTCGTCGCTTTCAAATTTAAGTTTGACAACATGAAAACTAAAGTATGGATCATTAAACTCTAGTAAACCATAGAATAGATTTACTAATTCATTTATGCTATCAACAACAGCCAGGGCAGAAGGATCGGTTGTATTTCTCCATCCGTCGTTATCAGTGCCGTAAGGGTTGAATACAAAATACTTGTCATCTTTCTTCCAAACAGCATACGATAACTTTTTGTTCTCTAAAATCATTTCGCTGTATTGTTCGAAGTAACTTTCCAGAGCTTCTCCCAAATTAGCCAAAGGATTGGCTTCTCCCACAATGACGTTCATTTTAAACGTTAAATTAACAATTTCTTTCCCGAATTTCATTTTTGTAGGCAGCATCGTTAAATCTATGTAATCTAAACCTTCTGATACGAAACTATCAAACTCGGGTAATTCGTCGACTTCATCATCATCATACATCTCTAATCCTTCCATTTCATCTTCATAACTGTCGTCGTCCATCACTCCTTCAAAACCGTCACCTTCAGCACCGTCGAGTATCCAATACGCTATGCGCTTGTACGTTTTGTGACCGACATTGATAATCCTATCCACATCTTTGTTGATCCATTCGGCCACATTTGCTTCTTTCTTCTCAGTTAGCGCTACCAGAGATATGATCAGACCTTGCCTTCCTCGAAGCATCAGGTGAAACTTATCGTCCAGACAGCTTTTTGTTCCCTTAAGTAGCAACCTGTGTGGATTGGCGATTTTGTAGCCTTTAGTTAGAGAATCATCCTGGAACAAGCTTACTCTTTCACTGTACGACTTGTTATCTTCATTATCTACTGTATCATCGTCAAATGTTTCTACAAAAATTTCAACCCGATCCATCATTTCAGGGTACTGTACTCTTTCGTCCTCTGGTTCTTCATCTGGCCGAGGTCGTGGTAGTGTATCAATAACGGTAATACATTCGTCTGGTTCCGTCAAAGGTGGACTTGGAGGTCGTTCAGGTCTTCGATTGGTCTGCTTTTCGCGAAACACAACTTTTTCTGTGCCATCTTTTTCATTTCCGGTTTTTATATAAAGCACGCTTAATCCGTGAATTAAGATAGGATCCTTATCCTTACTCTGCGTGTTTTCTAGTATCGTCTGAAATAGTTGGTCAATTGATGAATTCATCGTTACACAGGCTGCGGCCTTCAGATATCTTTCTCTTTCATCAGGATCTTGCGCGTCGACACGAAAGCCCTCTTCGTCGCAAGCGAATGGATCAAGCAAGTAGTACTTGTTTTTTTCCCTCCAGATAGCGAAATAGGTCTTTTTTAAGTCGACTATACCTAGGGTGTGTTCTGCAAAAAACTCACGCAGGCCTACATCCATTGTAGTTTTTTTCTTCTTACCCTCGCCAGGGTACGCGTTTTCTTGGATTTTGACCTTCGCCGTATAAACGCCTAGGATTATGTCACAAAGAAGATCTTTGACGCTCAGCTCGAAGCCATCCTTCAGTTCTTTGCCAAGCACTCGCACTAAGTCTGTCAGATAGATATTCGACTGGTTGAAGATAAGGTCTAACATGACTTTCGTCCACTTGCTGGCGCTCAGAAGCTTTGTGTAAATGAGCGCTGCGACGGCAATTATTAAATGACCACGTCCTTGAAATTCCTTGGGTAGAATTGGATGCAAGAGATGATAGGAGCCCTGGACAACTGCGCGATATTGTTCGTGAATTTCGTAACCGCTTGGTCGACGCTTCGGTTCGCCGAGTGTCGATACATCCTCAGGAGGCAGGTCAGAGAGTTTCCGTACGTCCAATATGTTGATTCCATATAGGACAAAAGGTTCATTTTCTACTTTGCTTTTTTCGAGGATAATGAACAATACTCCAGACAAATTTGGTACTATAATCAGTTTGGCTGTTCCCTCCTCATCATCATCTGAATCTTTATCGGCAACCTCGCAATTCTCCAGCCTTGCTTGCGCGTCAAAAATATTGAAAAATTTTCCGTTCTTCCAAATGCCGATGTTCAATACTGGCGAAGTCAGTATACCAGCTTCATATTTTTTGAAAAATAGATCTAACGCTTTAGCTATATGATAAACTTTTGGCGTTTCGGATCGGAAGGTTCCAGTGTAAATTGGATCATCAACTTTGATGGTGATGCGATGAGTATCTCGTATGTCCAAGTATGGTTTAAAATCGAGCAATGTCAAAGTCCGGCGATCATCTATATCAATATGTTCGTACGATTTACTGTAATAAGTGTCACCGTCCTCGAGCACTCGATCTATTACAGGTTCGTTCCAGCAGTGAGCTTTTACCAATTGTGAAGTACCAATCGCTGCTACTCCAATCGCTGGACCCTATAGAAATATTAACACTTTAGTTGTTAATGAATAAAGCTTATTAATGTTTAATTTTCAATTAATTTTATTAATACTATTATTATTTCATAATATCTATTTTAATTCATATTCACTTGAAATTTAACAGTATAAAATAACATTTTATTTTGATCATAAACTAATTATAAATTTTTACCTGCAAACCACGTGTTAATGGTGAAAATTTTTGCATGCTCATATGCGTCAAGCCAGAACGGAATCCGTACTTTAGACATCGTGGCAGGTTGGTTTCGATTTTCGTCAATGAATGCCTACCCTCAGGAAGGTCCAGTAAGCGGCATAATTTTAAATATTCGGCTTCAAGATCGTCGCTGCAGTGATCGCCTTCGAACTCATCGTGTCCCTCGTCGAATTTCGCAACTTGAGGGAAGTCAGCGATTTCACTCGCAGACAAAATTCTGTCACAGGCACAGAGCCTTTCAACCTTCGCGCGTATTTCATCTTTTGCCGACAGCAGCTTTACGTCTTTATCGTCGGTATTTTTAAGATTTGGCATTATTGGTTACTTTGTATTTTTTTCTTTTTTTTTTGCTAAAACATAGTGTTAGATTATTATTTGTAATGGATGGATATTAATATAATATGCATTTAATCTTACCTTTTTTGTAGAATTTTTAAAAAGTACGTCTCTGAATGTTTTACAAATTTATTTTGAGCATTATGATTAATTAACAGGAATTTTGAATTTAAATTTGGAAATTTGTTAAATTTAAAAGTAGGTTAGTTTTTCTATGCCTGTTTCCAAAAATAAAAATAATGACTGTTGCAGTCCGGAATGTTGTGAAGTTGGGCATTTTCAATAATCGAAAATAATTTTCTACTAACAAATAATAGCTAACTTCAAAAGTTTTAGTATTAAGAGAAACATGTAACTTTTTTAGACCCCCAAAATTCTTTTAGTTTTAGCTTCAAAAATTAGTTTCGGCCCTTCAAAATGATTAAAAAAACAAATATTTAGGCATTTCTAAAAATAAAACTTTCATCCGGAATAAAATTACTCGCTCAGTATGGAGACGTCGTTTTTTCAACGTAACTAGGTTAGTTGCATTTTTCAATTTCCATAACACAATTAAAATTTTACGTCACCGCTTACTCGCGATTTCCATAAAATCATCGTTCCTATTAAACCAACCATCATTTTCGCGAATAAAAATGTGCAAAAGTAATGCGTCGAAAAGGAAATGGCTTCTACGCTGAATCAGACGCACGCACACGCGTGATTTTTGTCGCCATCAGGTATCAAAGAAAGCCAGCCGTAAAATTAGCATACGCTGAAATACGGCATGCGGATTAAAGGAGCCTTCGCGCGAGCTCTCGGGCGTTGACATGCTAGTACGTAATCTGTATGTACCTCACACCTGAAGCAGGACACACAGACGTCCTAATAAAAGCAAAGTCGAACGCGTATCAAGGAGAACAATGATATTTCCGTGAAAATAAAAAATGCGTGGAATAAAGGAATTCTCATTGTGCGAGGTTTTGGTATTTTATTACTTTGATCCATTTTATGGCTAATCATGTAAGTATTTAGACATTGATAAAAATGCGTATCTTTTTTGAGAAGAATCGATCATTGCTTGATTGATAAAGAATCTATAAGAGTGAAGAAATTGGTTATGTATATACACATTTTTGTATTTGTGCTAGATCATTTATCAAATATTTTTTTCATGTTTAAATCTTTATAAAAATTTCGATAAATCAACAAATTTAAAAAAAAATTTTTACGTTATTGACTGTTTATGAAAAATACTATTTTTCTCTTTAGTAATCATAAAGATGTGCTATGATAAAAATCTAATATAATTACATAAAAGGACAACAAAGATATATATCGGGCTGTAACAAAAATGTCAAATCTAAAGTAATTACATAAGCTTTTGCAATGATTATTATGATTTCATACATTTGAAGCATCCATTCTAGTAAGTAATAGCATAATCCACTTTTTATTTTGCCTATAAAGTTTGCATAATTTGATAATAATCATTTATAATATTTAACATTATTAATTGATAAGCGTACTATGAATGATTAAAATTATGAGACATATGCAAACTTAAGTTGTTTAAATTAATTTATTAATATAATAAAAAAAAATATTAAAAAATAATTTAGTTTTTTATTACTTTAACTTTTTATAGTATTTTCATAATATTATTAAGAGTAACAAATTTATTATATAAATTCCATCAAACTTCTAACATATATTTTTTCGCGACCTTCTTTAAACAATCAATCTGATCAACAAAAATTAATCTAGTTACCATTATCATATCACCCGCCCCACCAATCACCTCCCAATCACATGTCAACTTTCAAATAAAAAAAGTCCCTCGATATCAAACTGCACATTTTTGCCCATACTCAAATTTCAAAGTACATCCAAAAAGCTTGTTTTATCAACAAAATTCGCAATATTTCCTCTCCGCAGCCGCAAAAATCGGCGACCCTCCCACCGCACGAGATAAGCAGACACACACAGCCGGCGCGCCCGAGGAATGCGCAAAACGCGACCTACAGCCAACGAATGCCGCAGCTTCAGAGAAAAGCTCGACCGGGAGCTGGCCAGGCAGCCGACGCGCAGCAGGAAAAAGACGAGCCCGTCGCCAGGATGCTGCGGCACCGTAGGCGCCGGCGACGACGACACTCCCGGTAAATGACAAAGGAGGGAAAACAGTATTGTATAACAATGTTTGGACCAGAGAGTCGAGATCGCGCGCTGACGCAGAGGGAAAACGTGTCACGGAACGTGGATGATGTTGTATAGGAGATTTT